>NMUG010003238.1:0-15019 GCA_002855965.1 Monotropa hypopitys
AACACGATGCTCCTAAAACTTGTGGAGTGCGCGTGTAAATCTTATATGCGTACCAATCAAGGGAGAGAATTAAAAGAGGTAGCATCAAACGACGTAAAAAAGTAGACCACTTTCTTGATGCATCTCATTAATATAAAATGAAAATTGGGATAATGGCATTTTGCAACTGTAAGTTCTATTGGACTCACTTCCCTCACACAAATTCCACCAAAGCAATGCCCCCTTCTAAACCATCCATATCTCCAGAAATCTCGTCTACATTATTTTTTCCAACCAAGTGTTCCAACAGCCCTAGCAGCCAAAATGCACACACAAAAAAAAATCTCCAAATATAGAAGAAAAACCCCCTCTATCACGTAAAATGACAAAATGGGGGCAATATTCTACGGCCCAATGAGGTTCAAGCATGGCTGAACCAGGGCTCAACAGCACCATTCACGTACCCGTTGTTGTGGATCCCAACCCCCCCATTTGGGACAAGAGAAGGGGGCAATCCAACGGCCACAGGAGGTGGGGCAGAGGCAGCGTATATTCCGTGAGGGTGTGGGAGGGTGTGGGGACCCATAAGAAGACTGCCAGGTGGAAGAATACCTTTACACTGTTGAAGGGCATGGATCTGTCTCAGCCCTTCTTCATGGATGCGCGAAATGGTCTCCAGCTCCTTCATTGATAGAGCTTCCAATCCGGCACCATAGAGAGGAGCATGCCGTGACATTTCTTCCTGCAGTGAACCCTCTAGGCTGTGAATGTATTGCTGCAAAGAAAAGGAGGTAGATTAGTCATACCTTAGGATTATACACAATTAGAAATTAGGAGACGACGACAGACTCACAAAATTATTTATATGGGAACAATCTGGTGATGTCTAATTAGCATGTATAATTTACTACATCTATTGATACAGCAACCCAATAAACAATTTATGACAAATGAGGAGGTGGATGTCCTTTTGGGAGGAAAATTTCTGGGAAAGTTAGTGGGGGCATTTTCATCTTTTCCCATATGTTTTTACACAACCTTATACTTAGGTTATGCCCTAAAATCGCCCAGAACACATCTCTCTCCTCTCTCTCTCTCTCTCTCTCTCTCTCCTCTCTCTCTTCCGTCTTCTACATCTCCCTCAAACTCTCTCTCCCTTCTCTCTAGAACTCTAGCAAATCGGCTAGGAGTTGAGCAAAACCTCAAGCACGTCGTAGAGGCTTCCAAGCTCTATCCGGTGACGTATTCGGTTCGTGGTGTTGTTAAGGATCCCTCACCTAGGGTTGTGAGCATCATCTCTATTAAGGTAGAGTTCTCTAACCTCTAGACATATGTGTATGTCTCTCTCTCTCTCCCTCTTTAAATTTTGAAAAATCTAGTGTCGATGCAAGTGTGTCGTTCTTCGAGTTTTATTGGATTCTCAAATCAAGTTTAGGAGTCGTCATGTTGGTTGTATGGACTCTCCCTAGTGTCAATTTGATGTTCCCACAATTTAATTTGAAAATCCCCAAATTTTGGAAAACACCTAATTTGACTTGTTTCGGAAAATTGGGAAAATGGGGAATTGAAGTTGGGATTATCAAATTGATGCCTTGAATTGAAAATTAGTACCTTGGAACCTTTGAAAAACTTGGATTTTGGTCATTGGGCATAACTTAGGAATTTTGGAAAAACATGAATTTTGGATATCAATCATTGGATTGTATCGGATTTTGATCCTTGGGTTGACTATCTTATATGTGATTTTGATCCCCGGGATTTTGATCTCTAAATGTTATACATTCACGACATTGCGCAATGAGGGCTTAACTGGGCCCTCCCGACAGGTCGGGTAATACGAGAAATTATACGGTTAGTTTAGTTGACGAGCTACTAGCGCGGAATTAGACGAAACTCTATAATCAATTAGATGTGGTGAACCTTATTTTGATAAGGAAATGGAAATGATTTTGGAAAAACCCTTATTTTGATAAGGTGGTGGATTTGACATGGACTCTTGGTTCATTGGAAAATATTTGGGAACACTTGACGTTGGAACTTGAAGGAATGGAAACAACTCTTAACTTGATAGCTCTCTTAACACCTTTCGAGTCCTCCATGCATACATCACATTTACTTTTGTACATTGGCACGCACACACGGCTATCATATATATCTTTTGTTTAGATTTCTCTACTAGGCGTATGCCTAGCCCTCTATTTTTAGAGAAAGAACCAATTGCATAGCTTGGAGTGGATTTCCAAGATACTTGAAGAGTTTTGAAGCATCCTCATCGTATTTCATTTCTTACCTTTATCTCCGCATTTTTAATTTAAAGCTAATGGTGCCCGATCTGTAATAAGTAGATTAAAGACTTTACTCTTGTTTGTCCGCGATTGACATTGTGGGTGTGGTCATGTGGATGGTATTGGGAATGTTTGTAATTTCATCTTACTAGTTTATTTAAATTTCTCTAATATCATCCTTTCAAAAAAATGGTTTAAAATTCCAGGACAGTTACAATTGGTATCAGAGCAAATGTTTCGAAAACTTAGGGACATTGGGAAGACACTTAATCTAAATGGGTGCATCGTTTTCCTTTTGCATTGCATATCATATGACATGCTTGTGTGTTTGTGTGCATTGCATGAGGACGAAAGGAAAATTTTGAACCAATAATTTTATAGAAAGGCTAACTCTTGGAGTCATTTCCTATTGTTGGTTGTCTAGGATGTTTGATCCTTAGTCGGTTGTACCTGAGTCGTTCTTTCAATTGGTTGGTGGTGTCTATCCTAGTTCCTAGTAGTCGTTCTATCCTACTTTTAGGATGTCTTTTGTGATTAGACTTTTACTATCTAAGTCTCCTTTATTGATGTGAATCCTCTTCTATCTTGTAGAACTATGTCGAATCGCCGTGTTGGTAACTGTGGGCGTGAGCGTCGAGGAGTCCAAATCCCCGATGCAGTTAGTGAGGAGGTAAATGGTCAATCGAGAGACCTTCCCGACATTGCTCAACCTGAAGGGCTCATCCCCGGAGGGCTAGCCAATGCAGGACAACTTATTCGGGATATTGCAACCACAGTGGTAGAGGCCAGCCGAGAGGTTGATGTGCCTGGACAGCATGTTGTTAATCGTGTTTCGGAGGCTCTCCGTGAGTTCCGTAGAATTAATCCCCCGAGGTTCAATGGGGAGGGTGATCCCATAGAAGCTAACCATTGGATGACTGAGATCCAAAAGATCTTCGAGATAATGGAAATCTCAGAGAGTAAGGTTCGCATTTCACTTGCCTCGTACCAACTATCCGGTAAGGCAAATGAATGGTGGACCTCTATCATTAAAGCTATGAGAGATGCTTTGCGAGTACTTGGAGGTGCAAATCCTCAGGCAGTTATTGATCCAATCAGGACTATGTCATGGGCAGACTTTAAGGCCATCTTTGAGGGACAGTACTTTCCGGAATCCTATTGCGACCACCTTAGAGAACAGATTGAAAGGCTGGAGCAAGGAGCTATGTCTGTTACCCAGTACGCTGTGAAATTTCAGTCGTTGTCCAGGTTTGCTCAGGATTGGGTGAACTCAGAAGAGAAGAAGTGCAAAAGATTTGAGAGAGGTCTTCATCCGTCTATCCAACACCTCATCATCGGGCATCGAATTCGTATCTTTGCTGATATGGTCGATAATCTCATGGGGTCCAATCTTCCTTGCTGCCAGCTTGCTGTATTCATGCGCAGGGTATTTGTCCTTGGTCAGCACAGCCCAAACAAAGTCTCCCACACTGAACTCCAGTAGGTGTCTCTTCTTGTCAGCTGCTCTGTTGTATTTGTCCCCTGTCTTTACCAAGTTTTGCTCAACCTGCTTGTGGATTCCCTGCAATTCACTTACAAACTCATCAGCCTTCTTGTGAATCTTTAACATGTTTGGAATTTGAGCAAGGTCAACAGGAGCCTGTGGTTGGAATCCATAATTGGCTACAAAGGGGCCGACTCCCGAACTGTGATTGACCAATCTGTTGAAAGCGAACTCTGCTTGATACAGTTTCTGGTCCCATGCCTTGGGTTGTTCTCCCACCAAACACCTCAGCAAATTTCTCAAAGAACGGTTAACCACCTCAGTTTGTCCATCTGTATGTGGGTGATAAGTACTGCTGAAATCAAGCTTGGTGTTGGTTAGTTTCCACAAACATCTCGAGAAATGACTAAGAAACTTGGAGTCTCTATCTGAAATGATTGACGTCGGTAGGCCGTGCAATCTATACACTTCCCGGAAGTATAGTTGTGCCATATGAACTGCGTCATTTGTCTCTTTGCAACCCATAAAGTGCACCATTTTGGTGAATGTGTCCACCACCACAAAAATGGAGTCAAATCCGCGTTGGGTGCGCGGCAAGCCTGTGACAAAGTCCAAGCTCTCACTGGACCAAGTCCGAACTGGAATGGGCAATGGTAAGTACAGTCCTACGTTAGTTGCGGCTCCCTTGGAGACTTGACAAACTCTACATCTCTCCACGAACTTAGTCACGTCTCGGTGTATTGAAGGCCAAAAATAAGAATTGCTCACCAATTGGATAGTCTTATCCCTCTCCATGTGGCCTTCATCCTGTAGTTCTTTGATGATTCTGAGTCGTAGACTAGAATTTGGCACGCACAGTTGAAGACCCTTGAATAGGAATCCATCATACAGGGTATAATCGGGATGCTGACCTGCTAAAACTTTACAAACAAGAGGGGCAAAAATCGCATTAGTTCCCAAAAGTTTGCGAAAAGAATCAAAGCCCATCACCTCGGCACGTAGAGTGTTGAGGAGGCATATGCGGCGACTAAGAGCATCCGCTACCCTGTTCTGCATTCCGGATATATGCCTGATCGAAAAAGTGAATTGCTGTAGGTAGGCTGTCCACCTGGCATGCGTGGATGATAACGTATCTTGGTTGTTGATGTGCTTGAGAGCGTCATGATCAGAAAACAAGACAATTGTTTTGTGAGAGATAGGGATACTAGTGTTTCAAGGCTTGAATGATGGCATAGAACTCTATGTCATATGTGTTGTCGTTAATTCTGGACCCGTGCAGCTTCTCACTAAAGTACGCAATTGGCCGACCTCCTTGGCTGAGGACAGCTTCAATCCCGACCTTTGAGGTATCACAGTGCAACTCGAAAGGTTTGGGAAAATCTGGTAAAACAAGCACATGAGCAGTGGTCAACTTGCCCTTGATATCGTCAAATGTCTGTACGGCCACATCCGTCCACAGGAACTGGGCAGCTCGCATACAGTCTGTGACTGGTGCTATGATGGTGCTGAAGTTAGGAATGAATCTCTTGTAAAATGAAGCCAAGCCATGAAAGCATCGAACGTCATGGATGTTCTTTGGAGTAGGCCATTCCCGTACAGCCCTGATCTTTATTTTGTCAACAAATATCCCTTTACTGAATACCACGTACCCTAAGAAGAGCACACTGGTCATCATAAATGAACACTTTACTCGGAAAGCAAAGAACTGACCTTCCCGCGATAAGGATAAGACTTGTCGTAGGTGTTGCAAATGAGTGTCTTGATCGGGGCTGTAGATAAAGATGTCATGAAAGTAGACGACGACAAACCTCGCAATAAGAGGTCGGAACAGCTGGTTCATTATCCTCATAAAAGTATTTGGGGCATTGGACAGGCCAAATGGCATGACCATCCATTCATATAAGCCCTCCCGGGTCTTGAAGACAGTCTTTCATTCATCACCCTCCGGATCCGGATTTGATGATAGCCACTTTTCAAGTCCAATTAGCTAAACACGAAGGCCCCGTTGAGCTGATCTAACAAGTCATCCAGTCGAGGAATAGGGAAATGGTACCGCATAGTGATCTTGTTGATTGCGGAGCTGTCGACGCACATACGCCATGAACCATCTTTCTTTGGGGTCAGTAGTGCGGGCACAGCACAGAGACTCAGACTCTCACTTATTTGTCCCTTGGTTACAAGTTCCTCCACTTGGTGTCTCAACTCTTCATGCTCCCTTGGGCTCATGCGGTAATGTGGGCGGTTTGGTAGGGTAGCTCCTTGAACCAAGTCAATCTGGTGTTGGATGTCTCTCACGCTTCTCCTAACTCTGTAATCAGGTCCCGCGCACATCCGGGAACCTTCTCTGGTTGTTGTTGCACTTTGCCGAATAGGGTCTCTTTCATGCCGAGCTGCTGGTCGCTGTTGCCCAGTTCTTGCTTCTTCGTCACCAAGAAATATACTATATCGGATTCCACCATCTCAATTTCAAACTGTTGTCTGGTCAGCAAGTTGGGGTTCTTCTCGGGTACCTGTTTGGGAGCTTCTTCCTTGCTCGGGTATAGCACCACCTTTAACTTGTTTGACATGAAAATGTAGGTGTTCTTGCGGCCATCATGTTGTACGGTGTGATCAAATTGCCAAGGTCTTCCCAACAGGATATGGCAAGCATCCATTTCCACAACGTCACACCATATTTGATCTTTGTAGTTAGACCCAATAGAGAGTGAAACCAAGCAACGTTTGGACACTGTCACCTTCTTTCCTTTTTGCAACCAGGTCAACTTGTATGGGCTGGGGTGATTCTCTGTTGCTAGGCCCAACTTCCGTACAGCTTCTTCTGAAATCACATTTCCACAACTACCGGAATCTATCACGAATTTGCAAACTTTGCCACCAACATTGCATCTGGATTGGAAGATGCTCCTCAACCAACCATCTCCATTAGAATCACGAGATGTAAGGTAAGCTCGGCGGACTATGAGCAATGGACCACAGTCCCCAGCAACATGCTCCTCCTCTTCACTCTCCTCTCTGATCAGCTCTTCTGTTGGATCTGCCTTCGTCTAATCCAGCTCTACTCTCACTAAGCCCTCATGATCAATAAATAAGGCCTTCTATACGGCAGGCTTTTTACAATCCGCAAATCTGTGGCCATGTTCCCGGCATTTAAAGCAGCGACCCGCACTACTAGTCATGGGCCTCACTAGGGTTGGAACTGGCATAGGTGCTCGGCCCGTCACGGGAACAGCTCGGTCAACCTCCTGTTGGGCCACAACACGGCTACTGGATGTCGTCCAGGAGTGAGCTGTTGTGCACCTCCTCGTCTGCCTCTCTAACTGCAACGCCTTTTGGTGCGCGTCAGAAACAGAATAGAGATCAAACATATTGAGTGTGACTTGATACTGCATTTGCAACCCTCCGATGTAGCGAGAGACTAATTGGCCATCTATCCCACCATGAAACTCCGGGATGTCTATTCTCAGGCCTGCTTTCCATCTAGAATAAGTGGTCGGTGCTTCTCTTTCCTCCCTTCTGTAAGGATAACGAGGTCGTCTATCCTGTCTCCTCTCTAGTTCTTCCCCAACAAAGGGGTTCTCTTCATCGTCTCCATTAGCATTGTCTGATTCTGCCTCCTCCTCGCGAGGATGGTTGTCGTTGTGGTCGAGGGGGTTGTTGAGGTTGTAGTTGAAGATGAATAGCAGAAACACTTGTCGCCAGGTTCCCCACAGTCTGTTGGAGCCTGTCAAGTCTGTCTTCTTCAAGTTCCTGGGTTGGTCGTCTTCTGGGTGCCATCACCTCAAGAGATCGAAACTTGAAGCTCTGATACCAACTGATGCAGTGTTGTTTTAAAGGAGTGGGATAAACAGAACCAAGGCCGTTGATTCCGCAGAATACTCGCAAGGATCTCCTTAACTTGTTGATTCGATTGAATACGAGGTGTAAAGGCTCTTAAACTTGTTGATTCCAAAGAATACCAAATTAAAAGCTTCAAACAAGTCGTTTTCCTAAAAACACGAGTTGGATGGGAGAACAAGCAAAGCTTGAGATGATTTCTGATGCAAAGATTGACTTCCACCACCAGTCAGATAAGGCGGTATAAATAGGGCAAAAGAAACCCTAAAGACAAGAAAACAAACCCTAGGGCCCAAAAAATCAGCCCAAAGAAACAAATAAAACAAACAACTCTAAAACAGGCCGGACCAAGCAAGAAACGAAAAGATAATCCGAAAATACAAACGGGTTGGCCCATCTATGTGTGTGGCGATCCAGAATGATGCCACGCAGAAACAAGCGGTGCCGAGCTAAAATAGCCGAGCAGCAGATGACGGACGACCAGAACTTTCCTCTAGAAGGGGAGCGCGGGAATAATGTCTTTCAGCCTCCCCATTGGTCGAAAAGGATCGTCAGACGATCACTTCAGTACAATTGGATTCCCCAAATGATGTTTGGGCGAGCTCACAGCTCAAAAAGAACGGTTTGCATCACATATCATGCTTCGGAACATGCATCCCAAAGCATAAAAATAGCTAGGGTATTAGCTTTTATTGATAACGTTATGGAGACCATATTTGCTCTTCCAGGAACATATGTGCAGAATTGGTCCAACCAATAAATATCAAGCACTCAGTGGCCGACCCAGAAAAAAAAATTGGGTGTGGCACCATTAAAAAAATTCTAGTTTGTTTCACTAAGAAATTTTTTTAGTTAAAATTTTCTTCACACTTGTAACTAAAAAAAAATTCAAAGCACTTGCACTTAAACGTGAGGTACAACAAAAAATGTAACTTAAGAAAATAATGACAAGTATGCCGGTCAAAGAAACATGGCTGGTCAAAGAAACGGGCATTCAAATGTTATCCAACAAAAAAATTAGTTTTAGATCACCGAAGCAACAAAAATAGGATGCTAAAAGGTAACCTGGCAAGCCTGCAACTTGGCTTCCATCCCATCGATGTATGTTTCACAGCGAGCAACTTGTTCTTCCTTCTCACGTTTTTCACCTTCAGTTTGTCCAACTGTTTGTGTCAAACGTCGAACTTCATCCTCAAGTGATTTCCGGAATTCTTCTCGAGTCACTTTTTCTGTGGCGTAGCGTTTCAGTTCCTCATCAAATCTTCTCCGTGCAGTTTCAGCAGCCTTCAACCTTTCAGCGAGAGCATTTTTTTCCTTAACCACCCTCTGTGATAACAAAAGAATGCTGTCAGAAAAGGCTATAAGAACAAACCTCCGAGAAATCAAAACCAATCAAAACACACAAAAATAAAACACATCATGAACGAAATCTGAGACATATTATACACTTCCACATATGTTGAGACCACAAATCATCATTCAGATGTTTCCTTTAGTGTGTTGATTCTAGAATACAGAGAGCTTGAATTATTTAGCTGTCATAATGTTCAATCAACACATTGCTAACATGGACACCCTCCTCTTGGAAAGGGTGCTAAATGCTGATAAGGGATAACCAATCCCCCCCCCCCCGCTCAAACAACAAAAGGAAAAAAATACAAAACACCACCATGAAAAACAAATTGCTGAGGACATTTCATCAGAAACACCACAGATACCAGAGTAACAATTTGTTTGTTTGGATTTGGGGAGATGAGTTTTTGAGATAAAATGAATTTATTGGAATTTGTATTTTTCTTCTTTAGTTAATTTTTTCTCAAATTCTTACCCAAGAAAATTTACTGGTTTAATATATTAAGTATAGATATACTTGAAAAATCAAAAATAAAATTTCTTCTGTTTTTAGGGTTTTTTGTTTACTTTTTAGATACAACACAAGATATACCTAAAAAGTAAAAATAAATTGTCAAATTTTGAAAAAAAGATCATTAAAGATATAAAAAATATGAATCACAAAACAAACTGATTTTCCGTAGATCTGTTTGAAAACATTAAAATGATCAAGGCTGACAATTCTATAAGGGAAGTAGTTTTTTTTAACCCGCGGAGTTATAGTTCGGAATTTCAAGCATTAAAAGCAGTAAAGATTCTTCTTTTCTTTACTTTTCATTTATGGAAGCAGTCCTGAGATGGGGATGTTGCCAAAAGCAAGAATTGAACACTTGACCTCCTAGTGAAGAACAAGTATGCTGGCTAACTAAGGTAGCCCCAAGTTGGTTTGTCAGGAATCTTCTTTCCTATGAATATGGAAGCACGCTTGGCAAATACAAATGAAGTTTAACAACCTTCAATTCATCACGTTTCCGGGACTTCAGTTGGGAAAGCTGTGACTCTGCATCATGCAAGCGATCCTGAAGAACTTTCTTATCGGAATTGAGCTTTCCGATTTCGTCCTTCTGTTCAGAGTGAAGCCATTCAAGTTGACTCTCAACCTCCTGTAACTGCTCCAAGAGCTCTTTTTTTTCTCGAGCAAAACGATCCATCTCAGCCTTCATTTCAGACTGCCATTTCACGGGGGTGTCAATTCTAACAAACCCATAAAAAATAATCAGAAGAAAAGTTTCTTTCATACATCTATCATGATTTAGAGCATATAGTTACCTTAAGCCGGATACTAGTTGCCTCGGATTCACTCAGCCTTTGTGATATGGTAGATTTTTCTTTAGCCATATTGGAGATCTCAGACTCTCTTTCTTCACGAATACGAATGATCTCATCTTCACTGGCACATAACTGATGCCAAAGAGCCACCCGACCAACATTCGCAATTTCCACAACCTCCCTCATCATGTTCAGAACAGGTCTAATAATTTCTTGATCCTCACACAACAAAATTCCCAAAATTTCCAAATCTAAGTCTACCCCATGACTCCTATCTGTTGCACTAGTGGCACGGTCAACAATTCTCTTAAGCATCCTCAATCGATGAGACTCGTCTGCATACCATCTAAACAAAATAGTATAAAGCACTTTCGCAAAGTCTGTCACATGAGAGTCTCTGGAAAGGGCCAATGTCTCAGCAAGACCAAGAAGAGAAGTGAAATCATCTTTCTGGGCTCTCGTTTGCTCAATACCTCCCTCCACAACCCCATCTGTGAGCTGAAAATTTTCAGTAACGGGAAGATTTAATCTTTGAGCAAGTCGTCTTTCTAATACCACAGCTAACGATTGAGCCACTATTGCACCTCGAGATATAGCTCTCTCAAAAGCATGGGAAGCTTGAACAGAAAGACAAGGAATAGATAGCATTTCAATCAAAATATGTACATCGGAAGTATATCGACTGACGCAAAAAACATGCTCATCCAGTGCGTGCAACCTTTCAGAAGTAGGCGCATTTTCACCAAAAATGAAGAGCCCACAAGGCATTGCCGAGCCATTGTCATCATATTCATTGTCACAATCTATCTCTCTTAAAATAGCTTCAGCAACATCTGAGCAACTATTTACCATTCTACTTAAATAATCAAGAACACAGGGCGACACCTCAAAGCCCAAATCTTTTAGCCTAGCACGAACAGATCTAACCTACAGCGGAGAACGAAAGGATATTAGAAATGAACATAAAGAACAAAAATCATATATTTTTGTACCCAGTATGAAAGCATCTCATTTAAGTTTTCAAAGATTTTGATCCAAACCGCTTCTGGTAGATGTTGGCACTGCAATGCAGCCTTAAAAATAAAATCCATGGTAGCAGCCAGAGGTTCATCGTTTGAGTCTGCCAAAAGTTCAAAAGATCGAAAAAGAACACTTTCCCAAGCTTCAGTGCTACATTCCAACTGGCTAAGAGCACCAAAAACCTGACAAATGAAAATTGCATGAGTAAAATATGAAAAGGCAAAACAACAAACCAAGTAAACACTTGATACATGTGCTCCTCAGATGTTCAGACTTCAAATTTATACCTATGTGTGTGTGCTTCACAAATTATTGAGCAACATCCAATAAGGCAACAGCAAGAAACAAAGAAAAATCTTCGGATATCTTACAGGTATTCGTAGTGCAGGTTCTGCATCAGGCCTTTGCAGTCGATCTAGAAGTGCACAAGCAGCAAGTGGATGCTCTGAATGCTCAACTAATTTGGGTATCAAAGCAACCAGGTCCGGCTGCAGATGCTTGGGAGCTTTATCCAAAACAAGAGCAATCTTCTGTGCAGACTGGGGCATTCGCCTTGGCTCAGGGCAACCTTGTGGAATGGCTCCATCTAGCGCTCTCAATGAGTTCACAATCAGCCCGAGAAGCTCTTCAGACTGCTCTGGCCATTTGGTCTGAGACTGCATTTTCTTCAATTAGTAAACACCCCAAAATTCAAGCTCAAAAGTCATTTGAGACAACTTTTTCTTCAATTAGTCAACACAGAATAATCAAGCTCAAAAGTTTAATACTCCATTTGAGATCGTTAATTTACCTTAGAGCGAAGGGAAGCACTATCTGAAAAAACACCAGCAGATGTCTCAGGCGGACAAATATGCAGTCCACTAACAGTTTTATCAGCTATAACAATCCCATGCATGTCACAACTTTGCACAGCAGATGCATTGGTGCCTTCGTCTATCCCTGGATGCAATCTATCCTGTACGGGTACAGGTCCTATTCCTCCATTTTCCCTATCAGATTCCATGGGGCTCATAGCTCCACTGCCATTTGGAGATGGTTTAAAGTTTGGATCAGCGGAATCATCATTTGAAATTCCTTCTGAAGGTTGGCAACACTCGACCATTATGTCCAAGAGCAAATCAATGATGGCCTGCTGCAAAACTTTGACTCCCATCAACAAATTCATCAGGCTGGGAGAAGATTCACCGTTCCTGTGGACCTTCTTGCCATCATTGCCACTAGAGAGTTTGGTTGGAAGAAGCAAGCGCTTCACTTTAGCAGGGTCATCAAGATAAATCCTAAGTCCCGTCAGAAAACCAGCTATGGCACCAGCATCCATGAGAAGCTTTTCTCTTAAAGTGACATGTGGTTGTGAAGGATTCTCTCCATATGTGAGGTGAAATCCTGCTCTAGAAAGAAGGTTTCTAAATATGTCTTCTTCGTCTCCACTTATCCCTTCACTGTCCTCGGAATCGAGGAGTTCGTCGGGGTCAGTTGTCAGCGCATCCTGATCATCCTCAGAAGCCCAAACCTGATAAAAAGAGGACCAAGTTTGAAGAGGGCATATGCACCAAACCCATTAAAAACAAAATAAGAATAAGAAGCTGCATGAATAAAGGATGCCCAATAATGTACAAGGGCAAAGATTGCAAGAAATTCTCAATTCTGCATGGTTAGACTGAAGTTTTAGTCCATTAACTTTGTTCAGAACTAGAAAATAATTACAGATTCAACTGTGACTTACAAATTGCAAAAGCCAAAAAGATTTCAAAGTGACTTGGACATGCAGGCAAAGTAACCAAGACCAGAAATATGCAGCCACAGATAATGGCACAATCCTTACCTTGGTCATTACTTCCTCTATTGGCCCAAAAACAAACGGATACCCTCGGAGATAAGAAGTGTTTTAAAAGGCATAGTTAACACACGCACCAACGCGATGCACCCAAAAAATTCCTGAAGGCTTTTGACTTTCTGCATCATGTTGCAAACGGGTACACCTTGTTCCCAAGGTGCCTTCCACTTTCTTAACGCAATTCATGTGAAGCATACATTTATTTATCCATTTGATTTGAGGCAAGTCTTCACTATCAGTCTCTTGGTCACTAGATTGTTCTCCACCACCACCCATCTCTCTCTCTCTCTCAACATTTCAATCTTTATGCACAGGAGGGAGACAATATATAGCTTGTAGAAATAAATTACGTAAGAGAGATGACCTAAGTCGTCCACCCAAGGCAAGAAAGCACCACTTCCATTTCCCATGGGTATGTGCACTAGAGATTGGCGTACGGAATAGAATTGACATAAAGAAATAGGTTTAGCTCAATAAAACCGTGGAGGAATTGAGGTATCAAACTCTTGTCCGAAAAACAGCCCCTGTTGGTGCATATCGTGGTCCCAGAAGCAGTGCGATCAGAAGGTAAGAGAAAGGACCATTACATGAGAGAAAGCAACAGTTAAAAAAAAATCCTCGGAATATGCTATGAGTAGTATTGGTCATTGCAAGGAAGGAGGTATTTCAAGGCCATTCACGAAAGAATGAAGACAAGCTCAGCTGACCCAGGTTCCGAGGCCAAGCAAAGGGTTTACCGACAGCAGCTCTCGCTGAAGCAATTTCCAAGAAGATAGAGAGAGACAATCGCAAGAAAAAGGACATAGGTCCCAGTCGTCCACTTAAAGGTCGTAAGAAAGTCCATGAGAAATGGATATTGATGTATAGATATAGCTTTAGCTTGTTACAGTAGACAAGCTTTACGTACATACTTATATTATCAAACAAATTTCGATACTTCAGAGTAACATCTATAACTTCTCAAAATAACTTCGTTATCTTTATAAGTTGTTTATTTTAAAATGCTTACATCTCAACAGCTTGAGGCTGACACTTCGTGTCGTGAGGGTTATAACATTACACTTTCCAAACTCGCCTTTAAAAACGATGTGCAAGAAGCAAGGATAAGGGGACGAGAGAGAAACAAAAAACAACACGAACACATTATTTTTTAAAAATTTGGAGATGGACATGGAGGGAACACATTAGATAGAAATAGATATTTATATCATACATATTAAGATATATATTATAAACTCCAGTAAAATGCAAAAATATTAATCTCATCCAATCAATGACAAACATCAAATGACATTAAAATTGTGGAGATATAAGAACTGAATACATGTTCGAAAATAATTCTGTGGTAACTTAACTCTTCTAAAACTTTTTAAATTACATTCTGGCCTCTTGAAGTATCCTAGCATGTCCCAACGTGTCAGACCACAAAAAATACAAAAACAAATTTAACAATTTTTTAAGTGTGTCCAACATGTGCCCGGAGAGTTTCCAAAAGTGTGTGTGTCGAAGAGGGATACCTGACAAGCTCATGAACACTTCTTTTGTTGCTAGGATCAGGATGTCATTTGATTCTCTTCCATTTTTCTCTATGGGCCTTCTTCAGGCTTTGTGTGAAGCTAGAGGATCCATTAAGTTTTCGAAGAGAATGAAAGAACGGATAGAATAAAAACTGGATGGCAAGGTATGTTAGAAATTATTATTTGTCAAACAAGATTTATATAAATGATTCATAGTTTGTTGGCAAGGTATATTAAAACTTAATAGGAAAGACCAGATGGAATAAAAACATTGACATTTTTATGGGCATTAGCATCACCTGCTTTTAGGGGTTTCTTTGTTTTTATTTTAGATATTGGAGATGTTTGTCTAGATGTCATTTTGTGTTTTTTTTTTCTTCGTAGACTTCTTGACGCCACTGTAACT
>NMUG010003239.1:0-15018 GCA_002855965.1 Monotropa hypopitys
TATGCCCTTGTTTGAGGCATAAGAGTTAGGTATTGGTCCTTGAGATGAGTTTGACTTTCGCTAGTGTATCGGATGTTGTGCCTATGGATATGTGTGTATGCTGAGTAGGTGGTTTGTTTTCCTAGCATACAATATTGATTGACTCATAGTTCTTGTGTAGAGATTTATGAGCATAGTGCTATCGTGGTTCGTGTATTGAACATATTAATTGTATGTTTGCTAGGACTTGATGTCGCTTGTTACGTTGATTGCCGATATGGTTACTCGTCAGACAGGTCGTAGGATCCGTCAGGTGCGTCAGGAAGTCCCAATGGAAGATGTTCGTGAAGAGGAAGACGTTGAAATGCGTCAAGAAGGAGCAGTGGATCCTAGATTATTTGTGAGGCATCTTGTCGAGACCATGGTTGAGGCCACCAGAGCAGTTCAAGCCCCTAGGGGGTGTTAGCCACGTGATGGAGGCCTTGCGCGAGTTCCGTGCTATGAACCCTCCTAGTTTCAATGGAGAGTGTGAGCCTATTGAGGCCAATCATTGGCTTTCCGGGATATGTAAGGCATTGGACACCCTTCACATCGATGAGGATGAGATGCGAGTGTCTTTTGCATCCTATCAGTTGGTCGGTGAAGCAAGAGAGTGGTGGAGTTCGATAGTTGAAGCCAAGAAAGATGCGCAGAGGTTAGCTAGAGTTGCATATCCGGGTTTAGTTGATGAGAATGCGGGTGTCATTTCATGGGAGCAGTTCGTTTCTACCTTCGAGGATCAGTACTTCCCAGAATCTTTTCGTGAGCTGTTGAGGATGAAATTCGAGTTGTTGCAGCAGGGTGACATGACGGTCCCTCAGTATGCAATCAAATCTCAGTCCTTGTCCCGTTTTTCTCCAGAGTTAGTCAGTTCGGAGGATCGCAAGTGCAAGAGATTCGAGCGGGGTCTTCATCTCCCCATTCAGAGACTCATTGTCGGGCAGTGTATTCGTTCGTTCGCCATTATGTTGGATCGTGCCAGGGCTATTGAGCCTCTTTGCAAGGAAGAAGAAAAAGAAGTCAGAGTGTGGGAGCCTCGTCGACAGTCTTTGTTTCAAATTCCACATCTTCTTCAGGTAGTATTGGGAAGAAGCGGCATAGAGATCATTCTCGTTCTCTTAGTCAGCAGGGTTCTCAGTCCATCGTCCGTATTGGTGTTGCAGGAGAGTTGCCCAGGAGCCACATTGTTTGTCATCATTGCAATCAGGAAGGGCATTACCGTTCTAAGTGTCCCCAGGTTACTTGTTTCGAGTGCGGTCAGTCAGGGCATGTGGGAAGGATTTGCCCACAGAGGAGCGGCAAGCAAGGAGAGATGTCAGTTGGGCGTCACTCATCGGTTGGGCCAAGAGTTGAGCAGCTCCAGCAAGGGAGTCAGAATCAACAGTCTCGTCACCAGTCGTTCTCACCCAGTCCTCAGTTTAAGAGAGGAACCAGATCCGGAGGTGCACGTCGGGATTCGATTCAGAGAGGCAAGCAACCAGTGGAGCAGATGAGTCATTGTAGAATGTACACGATTGCTACGGCGGATCCTCAGTCGCCGGTTTCTCCGTCTTAGTAGACCCATTTCATGTTTGTTGTCCTAGTTGTATTGTGCATTGATGGGATTGGCATCCCTTGTTGTGTTTTGCTAGTAACATTGTGAACTCGGTTTGACATTATGCATTTTGTTTTGGATGTTGCTTCCCTTTGTGGGCATCGTTGTAGTAATCTTCTCAGTTGAGACTTTCGTTACCTAGTTGGGATGCTTCTTGTTGCAAGTTCCTTGTTCTCGTACTTCATAAATTGATGCCACGATGATTTGAGTTGTGATCTCACTTCCGTTTGAATTGTGGATGAGTAGTGTTGGTTCTCTTGTGCCACTTTGTTCTTGTTGTGATGGTCAAGTTTGATGTTTACTCTCCACTTGTTTGATTCGTATGTCTTTCGGGACCATTCTTGCTTTCTTGTGAATCCACATCCTTGTGCCCTAAGTGATAGGTAGATTGTTAGATGTATTGGGAACGAGTAATTGAGTCGGTTATTCTTACACCTTGAGTGTGGAATCGACCGTGTGTGTGTGTGCTTCCTTTGCTTGTATGGTATAAGGATGACCCTATAACTTAGATTGAGAATAGTGTTCGGCCGGCACCTCTCAAACTTGAATTGTAGTGGTCACTTGATTATCACATTGGGTGCGTGTGTGGGGATGTATGTGTACCCGTGGGTAGGGTGACAAAATTGCAAAACGTGTGTATGCGAGTTTGTAGAATGATAGTGGAGTGTTGACGATTATAAATCAAATTCATTTCTCGTTATGAATATCGTTGTGAGATGATTATTGGATTCTAGTTCTTGAGGAGACAAATCCCGTATGGGATCCTCCGTCCCATTGTACCTTTGGTGAAATAAATTCTTGTGTAGGTGTGTCCCTTCCGTATCGGCGTGTCCACACCTTATCGGGAGTTATCACTTTTATTCTTTTGTGTGACGCGCGGGTTTATCTCAAGTTTGATGTTCCTTGGTCGTGATCTTTGCTCCTCTAACCTTAGTTAATTTCGGGGACAAAATTCTTTTAAGGTGATTTAGGTGTCACGACTCGTAATTTTGAAATCACATTTCCAGAATTTAATTCTTAATTAAATTCGATTCTTGGGTTCCTTGGTCTGTATTGACGATTAGAATCAAGCGTTGAACTCCTTCTCGGTTCATCCATATGGTTCGTATTTAATTCGGAGTGTTTCGGGGAAGTTCTGGGAGAGTTTGGCTTGAAAATATCATCACAGGAGGAGTTTGCATCGGTGCAAAGTGAGTTTGTACCGGTGCAGGGAATCTTCAGGAGTTTGCATCAGTGCAAGGAAAGCTTGCACCAGTGCACAAACCTACTGTTCTGTCCAGACCAAGTTTGCATCGGTGCAAAGGAGGTTTGCACCGGTGCAGGGGAGTTTGCATCGGTGTAGTGTAGGCTTGCACCGGTGTAAAAGTTTTCTGTTGGATTCTGGTGCAGGTTTGCACCTGTGCAGAGAAGAGTTGCACCGGTGCACAGAGCCCAGAATTGGCTCATTAAGGGCAATTGTGTCATTTTATATGGGGGCTATATATATATGTCCTTATGCACGATTTTGGTCATCCCTTCCAACATTTTGCCCTAACCCTTTCTCTCTCTAACTCCATGGGAGTTCTCTCTCCCTTCTCTCTAGAATATCTCTCCCTTCCCAAGCTCCATTGGAGTTGAGCCTTTGGGAAAGGTTGCTCCCCTCGCCAAGACCTCGCCATTGATGTGCATAGTTCACGATGTTGTAAAGATACCCTCACCTAGGATTTTCTCCATTGGCTAGGCTTGAGGTAAATATGTTTCTATCTTGTGTTTGTGTGATTGTGTTAGGTCATCAAATTGATTTACAAGATTAAAATCAAAAATTTTCTATACAATCCATATTTTGGAAATCATGAAGAAATCGTGTTTGATTAAATGAAATTGGAATCATCCTTGCATTGGAATTGAGAGTTCTTGATGGAGGTGAGGATATGTGAGTGTTAATTTGATGTCTATGACTTGTAATTGAATTATTGGACATTGATGGAAATTGGGGGGTTTTGTCCTAGGAGTCAAATTGATGGAATTGAACGGTGATTTTGTGCCCGCTACGTGTTTGATACAATGCCCGATGGGCTTACGAGTATAATTCATGGTTTCGTGGGATTGTTAAGTCTTGGTTAGGCCCTTGTGTGTGGCCTTGGACTTATGGGTGATAAGTTGAAGGATTAATTAGGTGTCCTTGGTGACTAGGACCCTTGTGTGCACTTCTGCACTCTAGGTGTTTGGTAAAATGCCGTAGTGAATGGAATTGAGTATCGACGTGTGAACTCATCACACTTAGCTTGGGAACTCATCCCTATGAGGTTGGTGACCTTAGATTGGGTTGGTTGGATGGCTAGAGATATGCTATATGTGTTGATGTGTGAATTCATCACACCTATGTGGGAACTCGTCCCCTTGAAGTGAATTCATCACTAGTGTTGGAAAATTCGTTCCCTTAGATTGAATTCGTCAATCTCATAAATTTACCTATTAAACAACCAACCAAAATAATGTGATTGTGGATGTGTAGGAAGATAGATCAATTCGTGATCTCCAGGTCAATTCGTAATCCTCTGACCAATTCGTGGTCATTCGCGTGTGGGGTTGGTTCTTGAATTCATTGAGACAACCCAAATCAATTCGTGATTCATTCGTGAGCTAGTCGGTCCTTGAATTCGTTGAGACGGCTATAAATCGATCCCGGGCTTAATGGTTTTAAAAGGGTTTTCGAAACATAGCCCATGTTGGGGTAAGCTCGTCCTTGTTTGTAGGACGGTCGAGACTCATGTGACTCTTTCAAAGTATGGTCCACGTTTGGGGTAGGCCGGTCCTTATTTAGTGAGGCAGTTCGAGACTCGTGCGACTCGTTTTCAAAGTTGTGTTAAGTCGGGATTCGAACAAACTAATCAACAAGATAAATCAATTCACCAATGTGTACCTATATAGATATGTATATAGAAAAAACGAAAGGATAGTTGATGAGCGACGTGGTTTGGTAAATTGTGGGTATAAGCTAAGTCGTGGAATTAGCTAGTGGACTCGATGTGATGTTTGGTTTAGTGCACCATAGTTTGGTAACGGTTTTGCTATGTGAGTTGTACTCTTGGGTGTTCTTCCCTAGAGGATTGTGGTAGTGGTGCCATGTGGTCATGGCATAGTTAAGGTTAAGACTCTTAGTCTTCCGGCTTGTTCTAGTGTACGCGATCTAGTTGCGTGGTTAAAGGGGGTACTTGATAAAGAGAATGTTTTGATTTGTGTTATTATTGGTCTTGAACAAGATAGGAAGGTTTGGGTTTCTCTTTCTGTACTTGTGTAGATGAAAGACTTGGTTAGACTTGTGAGTCTTGGTTTGGATAGTGACTTGATAGTGGTGTCGGAGTTTGTGTGAGTAATGGCATGCTTGGGATTGCATCGTAGGAATTCACACCATGTTTGCTGGGTCTTTATGACTCAACCTTCTTTTTACATTTTTATGCAGGTTTGCACGATTGGTAGCTTGTAGCTAGGAGTTAGCTTTGGCTTGCTCCACCTTCCTTTCAGTGAGCGGCATTATATTTGTATCTCATTTTGTATCATTGTAATAAATCCACTTTCCACTTTACTTGTAGTTGAGTTTCATTTCAAATGTAAAGACCTTGTAAGTATTTCAATTAAAAACAAGTATTATGTAAAGGATTTGTAAAGAAATGTGTTTGACTATTCACGGCCCTTTGTAATGTGGTTTGGTTAATGTGGTTTTATAATTAATCATTCCTTTCTTCCATTCAAAAAATGGTTTGAAAATCCGGGACGTGACAATAACTATTGGGAAGCTTCCACACACCACCAACACACCAATGCTAAGGGTGAATCAATTAAACTCACTATCCATAGGGCAAATCAATCAATCCCTAGTATTCCATCAATGGAAGACATAGTATTGAGACAACATTGCCAAGCATCTATTGTTTCTAAACACCGCAACCAGAATACCACATCCCCACAAAATGGCATCTACCGTCTTAGGGCTGCATTGCTAAGCATCTACTGCCCCATAAGCCCGTTGCTGGGGATAATCCTCACGAAATGGCATCTACCATCTTAGGGCCGCATTGCTAAGCATCCACTGCCCCTAAGCCCGTTGCCGAGGATACACCAATCGTCACCATATAGTGATATAGGATTATGCATGGATGTACAATCAACAATGAATAACACGCATTCATAAATCCACAAATGTACCAATCCATGCAATTAATCATGCTTGCACACGCCAAAGTAAGAGGTAGAATATCATCAATGTCATCAACATATTTAAACAAGTGCGAAACATGTGAGATTATACAACATTAAGTCACAACTAATCAGAATATAAAGCATGGATCATTCATCATGTGAACATGTAATTAAAACAAAAGTCTCCAATCCCCAACAACTAACAAGATATGTAAATCATATATTGCACACAAAAGGGATTCAAGTAAGCATTCATTTTTAAACTAGCATGTAATTATACAATCAAGAATCTACATGTAAGAAAAATCTACACACTCACCAAGTACGTGAACTCATGAGATCGAATCTACTGAGCTACCTTTGAGGACTCCGGCTCGCCTCCTGTATCGATAACGATATATTAAAACCATATCCGATAAGGTTTTATTTTATAATTTATTTATGAAAGAACTAACTATAGTAAACTACTCATTAAAGTTTCCAAAAGAGTCCTTAATACTTCTCATACACTTCCGAAGTCAAACCCCAAACACCCCAAGACATCACCAAAAATCTGTCAGAAAAAACCCAGTAGAGACCGGTACCCACAGTACAGGGGACCGGTACCCTGCAACTTCCAAAACCCAATGTTCAGCGGGGATCGGTACCCCACGATACAGGGGACCGTTACCCCTTGTGCAGAATGCTAATCTGCTGCAAAAATTTTAACGAACTAAATCTCTTTCGTTTTTAATCGATTTTTAACACTTTGCACTTGGAAAAATTATACTCAAACCTCTTCTATCACTCCTAACTCCTCCAAATCCTAACAACAAATCTATAATTATTCTAAACCCCATAGATCTAGGATTTTAAAACCATAAAATTCATAATTTAACCATAAAAATTAATTTGAGATTAACCTTTTAATCTAATACATTTTTAACTTTGAAAACTCAAATAAAGAGAGATTGATTTACAAATAATATGTAATTCAACATGTTGAATTACGAATTATTCTTTTGATCCAACGCCCACTAGCTACTTAATTCGCTGTCAGCTCGAATCACAGAATTTAAAATTTTTGGAGCATTTGATTTTTTTGTTGATTATTATTTTTTGATATTTTTATTGATTTGTTATTTGATGTTTTTGGATGAGAGAAATGAAGCAGATAAATAATAACGATGGAATTGTGTTGGCATATCCGAGCTGAACGATACCGCCTCAATATAAATAATGTAACAATAAAGATAGATAACCAAATGAAATAGTTTTAAGAATCAACGTTTTCGACATTCGCCCGGTAATCGAAGGCTAGTAGGCATAACTGTACTTTTAGCCAGAAGATCGCGTTAACGATTCCGAGAATGTTGATTTTATTGATTTTGAATAACGAAAGGTTGATTTCCCGGTTGTCAA
The DNA here is from genome assembly GCA_002855965.1 of Monotropa hypopitys. NCBI lineage: Eukaryota > Viridiplantae > Streptophyta > Magnoliopsida > Ericales > Ericaceae > Monotropa > Monotropa hypopitys. Next base: position 7,193 of record NMUG010003239.1, read on the forward strand.
GATGCGACCAAACAGTCGGTAGGCATAGCCATACGCGAGGCCCAGATATCACAAAATGATGCATTGGAAAGTTGACTTTTCGTTATATCGTGGAAAACGCACATAAATAAATGAATTACATCACAACTGAAATAAATAAAATAAATATATATATACCTTGTAGGTATTTACAATTAAGAGGAAAAGTTCGCCGATCATATTCATTTGATTATAATATGTTATAGTATTCGGGTGCGAGAACTCTTACTATACTAAACTATAATCCGAAAATATGTACCGAGACATTCCTAAATAAAATATAAACAGGAAAATATAAAAAAAAACTTGTCTAAATTTATTGACTAAATTTCGTTAGAATTTCCACTAGAACGAGCATTTTTGGATTTTTTCGGGAATGAAACGACTTAGGATTTTGGAAGATGGATTGATTTTGAGGGAGAGCTTTGATCTCGGGATTGATTTGATATTGGTTTGAGACTGTTTTAGGCACTGGAAAATAGTAGGGAAATTTAAAGTTTGAGTCAAGTTTGGACGGAGCAAAGCTCGGGTTGATTTCGGCTAGAATTTGGTTGTTTTTGGAGGATTTGGAGGCTCTTGACGGGAGAAAAGAGTGGCTGGCTAATACGGCAGTGTATTTGGGTGTATGGCCTCCTCCAAATGGCCTGAATGACCTCTGCTTGTATAGGACAATGTCGGCTGTTGGCTGCAAGTTGTTGCATGATTTAAGGGGAGAGGTTGAGATCCTTTTAGACATTTCTTCTTAATTTCAGATCCGAATTTGGAAGAGAACATATACTTTTGAATAAAGTATATAACTTTTGTTCATTTATCGATGATAAATCCCGTCGCGAACCGTTGCGCATCGTGTCATCGAATAATGATCCGGATGACCGATTCGTCATTGAATACAGTCGTTGAACTCGCCTCGCTGTCTAGATCATAAGAAAATTTTCGCCTCGCGTTGAATGTATTTTGGTAAAAAAAGTGATTTCTAGGCCGTTATTCTGAACATCCGTCCTTTGATCTGCTACTTTTCTACCGAAAATTATTTCACAATCATAACTTTTTATCAGTAAATGATTGTTTCTTCGCCAGGGATCTATAAAAAATTGGACTGCATCAATCTGACATCGGTTCGCTCAGTTATGCTGTTCTGAACGAAATAACTCTCCAGACCAACTACATTCTGGTTCTTCAACCTCCGTCGCAGTTTGATATGTCGTTGCTTCAAGAACACTGTTACCGACGCATTAGTATTAAAAATTGAATTTTTAAATCTTCAAGCACAATTCCACTCATACCATCTTGATTTGCAATTTCCGATAGTAATTTTAGCCATTCAGACGATATTCTTTGCAAACTGCTCATTCGCTTTACAATTTTTTTCGAGTAATTCTCTATTTATGAATTCTGAACATATCTTCAAAACTTAAGATCCGTCGCTTGTCATTTGATATTTGTCCGACTAATTCGAATAGTTCGAACAATTGATAATTGCATATTTGACCACCGCGTGCTTCAATTTCTGATTTCCGAGCATTGAGTCAAAATATGGTATCAACAAGTGCTAAATACTACTTTGGGGTCCACTGCAATGATCCAAACTGTTAATAATATTCAAATTGATAAAATATAACATCCTGCAAAAATTCAGTTCAATCGAATATTGGTAAGTCGTTGATCCAAACTGTTTCATTCAATACAAGAAACACCCAAATGCAAAGCCCCCTTCTCCGTCTTTCCTCCTAAAATGTTTTGTGCATATGCATGACTTTAACCGTCACGGTGCGTAGAAAGAGATTGGCTTTAATGGGAAAAGATAAGCAAGTTGCTTCTATGCAATGCTTGCTACTAGGGGAACAAAGCCAATGAAGTGGGAATGTATATCAACAAAAGGAGAGGGAAGAGAATGAGGGAAAGGGGAGACAATGCGGCTACTGGCTGGCACCAATGCATTTTGTAGAGACCGTAACATGAAAAACACCTCAAGAGGAGAGGGGAGCTTCATAACAATCTCTGTATCTATCCACCACATGGAAATCTGTGATAATATTTGCGTGCTTGCGTGTGTGTTTTGAAGCTCCCTTGAATGGTAGTGGTCTTAAAACCCCATGCCAAATGTATGCTGAAATAAAAATGCGACAAACTGTGTTTTAATCACAAAATTCTAGGGCCCTGTTGCTTCTGAATAGCACTTTGGGTTGATTTACCAAGAGTCCTAATAATTACTTTTGCGAGGTGAATTCAACCTGTGATAACTGGTAATATCCATGCAAAACAAAGTCATGCCTCATCAAAAGCCATTTCTACCACATGTTCTATTTGTCCCAATAGCAAAACCGTAGAGGAAATACTAGTACAGGTTAAGTACGAAAAGCAGCAAGGACCGGAGCACACATCATGTGGTTTGCAGTTTCTATTTCTCATGTGGTTTGGGCAATTAATCAGTAAAAAGTGACGACCGGAGCTTTGTTGACAGAAGACAGCAGGATTGCACGGCAGTGGCAAAGGGCAGAAACTAAGAGCCACCTCTCTTGAAATGTCTTCCCTTTTGCACTTATGGTGCTGCAACAGGATAAATGAACCGAAACTTGAATTTGATGATATAAATAGCCTAAATGATACTCCCTCCGGGCTCCGTACCCGTTCGTTTGTCCATTTCACATCTAAAACCATCGTCCATAATTTTTAAGTTGTTCTACACGATTTTGAAAACTTCCTATAACAACAATCTTTTAAATGATGGGAACATACTGAAATTTCGTCCACAAAAAATATACTATTTTTTGACCCCATTAAAGGCCATGAACGGGGACGGAGGGAGTAAAAGATAACTGATTCACAAGAACTAACCGGTTAGTAAATCAGGGCATCATACCTTCATCCACACTAAAGACATGCTTTCTCCGCTCGGGTCAATTCTTTTCCTAACTTCATTGTTCATCATCGTCATCATCAACGGTGCAACAAAGCTCTTTATGAGCTCTCATCAAGAGAACTGCCACCTACCAGTGAGCTTCATCAAATATGATGAAGCCCACATCCAAACCGAGATTGGAGGAATTGGATCAAGAGGCTGAACATAGTACCTTTAGATCAGTCCAAATTCCAGTTCACCTCGGCTGCTTATGCCTGCACAACTGCCAGCTCGGATAACACATGGTCCCACCACTCCAAAAAGTCAGTTCAATTTTCAAGCTCAGGAGGTGCTGGCAAGATGCAGGCATTGCCCAGACCCCTTACCGGGGCCGGGCTAATCCAAAACTTGCGTCAGGTTGCTGATGATGAGACTTCATAGAAACGCGCAAAAAATAAAAAATACATCATTTGAGAAATTTCAGTAGTACATGTCCTAAATTATGGTACGATAGAAGTATCCTTCCATGGATGGCATCACGATCTCCTTCCATCAGGTGTAAAAAAAACTCTTAATAAACCAGTGCACAATTTTACATATTATAATTGAAAAGTGAATTTTGAGAGGCATTTGAGCTTTAACGCGACACAGTAATTATTGGCCATAATGCCTCTAAAAAATTAATATTAAATGGATAATGAAAAATATTACCCTTAATATTGAGAGGAATTTTCGAGGCTTTATGGACAATTATTTGTATTGTCTTTTAACATGTAAAATAAATCCAGGCAGAGTGGAGCTCCAACAAGACAAACCAAATAACTGGTCATAAAGCCTCTAAAATGGCTTTGAAATCAAATCTACATGGATAAATTCAAAATACTATCATCTTTTAGCTTACGGCAGTTAACTTTTTCCTCCCACGGGAAAAATGAGGGGATAAATGTTTAAAGAAAAATTAGGAAAAGCACAGGAGCTCGCTTTGGATCATTAAAACCGCCCATTTGGAAAGGAATTGCACTATATTTTGGTCCATAAAATGCTAGGGTATTAGCATTTTCCAGCGTATAAAGTCTTTGAACTATCTTCAACTTAATGAATTTACTGTGATGATGTCTTACAATCCAAAGGTATTCATATTAGGGGTAGGGGCGAAAAGGAAAAAACATGGTCATACCTGTGAGAAGGATTGGTGAACCCATTCAGGAGGATGGATGAAAGGCATCCCAGGGTGCTGGCAAGGATATTGAGGTGAATACAAATATAAGGCAGAGGTGGAGCGTGCACCAACATGATTATGGCTGTATGGGGTCATCATGGCATCAGGATGACTATAACCAATTCCAGCATGGGTCAATTGTGGAGCCCATAAACCGGGTAGATGTTGAGGGACTGACTGGAGTTGGTGTTCAGAACATATGGAAGGCTGGTGACCTGACCCAAGTTGTGGGAATTCGGTGTTGTAGTTCAATGCAGGAGAGTACATAGGCTGTATGGTGTATGGTCCTCCGTTGAATCCAAATCCAGGGTCAAATCTTTGCATGTATCTGGTAAAGCAGTCAGCAATTCATGTTTCTACAATTCGTAACTAACAGGGCAGAGCATTGAAATGAGGTTTAAACTTTTTAATTTTAAGTTTTGATGTTTCATTATTTTGAAGGGCGAACCCGGCGTAGCGGTAAAGCTACCCTCATCGTGGCATGTAGGTCATGGGTTCGATTCACGGAAACAGTCTCTCTGCTTGCATGGGTAAGGCTGCGTACATCAATCATTCCCCAGATCACACATATGTGGGAGCTTCGTGCACTGGGTCGCTCTTTTATGTTTCATTATTTTGCAGGCAGGTAATGGACTAAACAAGGAGGATGTCAGTCCCCCATGGCATGACTGCCAAATTTAAATGAAGCCATGAGGTTGAGACTCAATTCTAGATCTTTGGAACCACCACCAAAGCTTTTACCCGGTAAGATAAGTGCCAGCTCCAAGATGAACTAAATTCCACAAAACTTCAACTCATAATTATTGCTATCCTCTTTTTACCGATGTCGCTAATTTTTTACTTATGGTTTATCTTCTGAAGCATTATTTTCTAGTGATGTACTATTGACTATCTAGTTCCATACGTGAAACGATTTATAGGATAAACACCTAAACATGGGTTGAGAGCATCTGGGGATGGCACTCAAGTTAATAGCTGGTGATTTCCCATCAGGCCATCAGCATCTTAAAACCAAACAAGACCTTACATAAATCACAAGCAGTCTTGAGGTTTGAAAGAAACTGAGTACCATCTCCTGCACACCAAAGGGTCAGATACAGAACTCTAGTGATGATTGAGACAAGATGCTAGTCTCCTCTTCATGCATCAAAACTTTAAACAAAAGGGCAGCACATGAATTCAGTAATATTTGGTATTCACAAAAGGTTATTTTGCAAGCATTCAGAAACTATGACATCATTGACAATATCTGGTAATGGTTTTTCATGAGTAGTTTTCCCTTTCATTTATTTTTTTTTTCTGCTCTCTCTGGACTCTAGATTCACAAAAAGTAATAACAAGTGCTTGCTTTACAATTGAAAATTATAAGCAAACAAAAAAAATCTTTTCCAGAAAGGTTACTGGTAACTCCATGATCAATTTCAGGTAACAAAACACGACACGTGAACCTTGCATCCAGGTAACATATATCATAAATGCACACATATTAAGCTATACCTTCAAACCTAAATCACATAGAAGCCTACAAATACACAGGTGTGTACATCACTCTATGACTATTTATCATCTTTGAGTAATGACCTGAATAGCTTAACAAACTTTCATGTTCAAATGTTTTAAACTTAAGTATTTCCGCTGTTCTAAAAGGCACCACCTGGAGCCGCCTAGGCGCTAGGCGGTAGTGGTCCGCCTAGGTGCTAGGCGGTAGTGGTCTGCCGCGACTAAAAAGACATATCATATATTTAATAACAAAATAAAACCAAATAGTGACTTAAGTCACAAATATTATATATTTGATGTTAATAAAAAAGTCTCATGCATTATTCATTATTGTATTAAGTAAATATTAATTCTCTTAATAAATAAATAACCGCATAATCCCCGACTAGATCTCCGCCTAGGACCCCGCCTAGGCCTCTAGGTGTTAGGCCCTCCTTGACCGCCCGCCTAGTGCCTAGTGCCTTTTAGAACATTGAGTATTTCTATCATTTCATATCAAGATACTTGCCACCAACAAGGACAGTAATGATACAATCTCGAATGGAATGGAATACTTGTGAAACAAGATTTACGTATCACAGTTTGTTCAATAAAAGATCAATAATATCTGCTCCTATAAGCAAAGCCAATTATATCACACTGAATAGACCGATGCAACTTGATACTGGAGAGAAAATAGGGAGGGAGAGTATAATGAAAGCATACCTGTCATAGTTCCTGTCATAATCAGGGTCCTTGCGCTCAACTTCACGATCCCGGAAAACAGCCACCCTATTATTTGTTCTAGACCTACCCACTGGCTCCTCTGTCCTATTAGCCACTCTGCTACTTGTCGAAGAATCAACAAAACCCCTGCCACTGTTAACATCAGATCCTCCTAGAACAGATTTCTTTTCCACCTTTGATATGCCCAATGTATTAATCTGGAAATTATCCAGCAATCTTGGTTCACTTTCTGTTCTCCCACCACCAACCCCGCTAAAACTACTAGAGTTAAATATCCTAGCACGAGCCTTATTGTATTCCTCTTTCCTCTCCTCCACACTTCTTGGATTATTGGTCTTCATGGAATGCAAATTCACACTGCTAACAGCTGGTGACCATTTATGCGGTCTCTGCTTAATAGCAACCTTGATGGCAACCCCCTCTTCTGGTTGCAAGCTCACAGGGATGTCTGCCAAACGAATAGAAGGAAGGAGGCACTCAGAAGTCTTGCGGACAATAATTCTGGAACCAGAAACATCAGGTAAATTATTGTCCAATAAAACCATAGACTGCAGTGAGTAGTGTTGGGCCACGCGGTGTGCAGCCAATCGCAGATAAGAAGTTGGAAGTTGCTGGAACTCCATTTGCTGTTGATTAGGATCATAAACAAACTTTTCAACATCTTGCTCGATCCTTAGAACTGAATAACATTAGAAAAAGAAAGCTCAATTACACAATCAAAATATTAACAGATTACATTTGCACCACAGTTTACATTAGCAATAGTAGCAATGAGGATAGCAACTAGAAGTCAACGATGCTGACAAAAACTAACTTGAATTATAGTCAACCACTGCAGAATCTGCGAATTGGCAGCACGTTAACATTAAATCATGTTGTTTCCCCTGGTAAGTAAAAGCATCTTAACTCTGGAATTTCCAACAGGAAATTCTTCGTCTTTGTTTCTTTCTTCCTAATTTCTTTCCTTGCAGAAACATGATTTTATTGGATCCGGGGTCCCTACAGCGCCCCAAAGCGCTGCAAAGTAACAGCGCCCCAAAACGACGTCGTTTTGGGGCCAAAATCTGAAAAAAAAAACGAAATTGTTTAACACAAGATAAAAACACGTTCTGGTCATTCGGGGAGAATCGAAACCAGGACCTGTGATTCAAAACCAGAGTTCATTACCGCTACACCAAACAAAATTTCATGATGTGCTTGGAAACATATTATATTTGATGTTTATCGACTTTCACATAAATTTTAATGTTTTATATTTTGGAGTAAATATAAATATAAGTATTTGAAAAATGTCTTCTAAAGAACCAATTTGGTTCTAATATATTTGTTCATCATTTTCCCAAATATGTTTTATTTTCTGAACCATTGATTAAAATAATGAAATATAAAGATTTAAAATTGAAAAATTGGTTACAATTTTCCCAAATATGTTTTAATTTATGGTTAAAAATTAAAATTGTAACCAAATTAAAATAATAAAATATAAAGATTTAAAATTGAAAATTTGGTTACAATTTTCCCAAA
>NMUG010003240.1:0-15017 GCA_002855965.1 Monotropa hypopitys
GTTCTAGATCGAATTTAACCTATCAAACCTTAATCAATTAGCCCCAAATTTGGTATGTATAAACTAGAAAGAATTTGGAACAACTCTGTGTTTTTAGAATTTGGATTCGTTACCTCAATTGCTCAGAATAAAATTCTAAAGATATTACTGAAACTGAGTTATTCATTTCTCTCAAGGTACTGTTCATTGTCTTCTCCAATTCGATTACTTCTGCAACTCAATCCTCGGTATCTCCATACCTCTCACCAATCTCCCCTTCGATCAATACTCTCTCACATCTCTCACACAATTTGACTAACTTCAGATTTCGCTTTTAGACTACGAGAGTTCTACTTGATATATTGATTCCCAAATTCCTAGACATTAACGACATAACATTTATTGAAATCATCTCCACATTTGACACCTCAATTCATGCAACAACCTCTTTCATCCATACACTGCCACGATTCATAACCCATAGATACATGCAACATTGTTTCTATCAACACATACGTGTCTTCCTCTTTCCAACGATACACATACAACACATTCAATATCTGATACTCAAGATATTGATATCTTGGGCTTACAAGATACTGGTATCTTGAACACTACTCCTAAATTTTGAATTCATACACTTTGACCCCAAACCTTAATTATAAACTTCAATCTGATTTACTTTTACTCCTAAGGCCTTAAATAACTCCACAAATATCTAAAACCTTCCACAAAAAATTCATAAACTTCCTCAAAATTCCCAAAATCCTTAATCAAAATTCTTAAGCCTCAAATTTATTTTAAACCTTATTTTATTATTTATTAATATTTTAAATCACAACATAGGTATTACACTATTTACCTTAGCAATTTGTGTCATGCCTTAGCATGATACTGAGCTGCACCTTAGTGCTGAGTTCAACTGTGCCTTGGTACTATTTGTCTTAGTAATTTGCATCATTTCTTAGCATGATGCTGAACTGCACCTTGGTGCTGAGCTCATATGTGCTTTAGCACTTAGTTACACATTCAAGAATATAATGAACATGAAACAAACGGAGCTTGTATTCGTTTTTAAATTCGATGTAAACATGGTCCATTAGCTTGATATTGATCATAAGTTGATATTACAAAGAGTTGCACTACCACAGTTTAAAATTAAGACCTGGCTCTATTTGTGACAGAATGTCATAAGAAAAACAGCTTAGCTTAATAGACATCAGTTTTAGCTCTACGTTTAATGCTTCTTCAAATGCTCTGCATTCCAAGGATTTGGCAACTCTTTCCCCCTTAAGGTCCCAAGCTGATATACCCCCGCCTTGTAGTGTCTGAGTATTTGATACGGTCCTTCCCAGTTGGGCTAGAGCTGCTTCACCTTCTTTCCTATGGGGTCAGTTTTCCTCATGACCAAGTCACCAGGCTGAAATGTTCTGGTTTGAACCTTGGAGTTATGATATTTTTCCATTCTCTGTTGATACATAGCAACCCTTGCTGCTGCCATGTTCCTCTTTTCCTCGATTAAATCCAACTCAGTCCTGAGCTCTTCTCTATTTTTAGTTTCCTCAAGCAAAGCAGTCCTATAGTTAAGCAGTTCCACTTCAATAGGTATCACAGCCTCTGCTCCAAAAGCTAGGGAGTATGGTGTTTCTCCGGTAGGTGACCTGGGTGATGTCCGGAAAGCCCATAATACATGATGCAACTCATTTGGCCAATCCTCTTTTGTAGACCTCAATCTTCTTTTGATCCTCTTCTTTATCTCGCGATTGGTGACTTCAGTCTGGTCGTTGGCCCTGGGATAAGCTCTAGATGTGTAGTGCACGTGTATGGCCTTCTCAACACAAAAACCTTTGAACTCTGAACTGTCGAATTGTTTCCCAAGATCGACCACTATCAGCATGGGCAAACCGAACCTGCAAATAATATTCTGCCATAGAAAGGATATAGCTGCCTAGGAAGTGATGATGGATAAGGCCTTGACTTCGACCCATTTTGTAAAGTAGTCAATAGCTACTACTGCATACTGCCTCTGACCTATTCCCCTGGGGAGAGGCCCAATGAAGTCCATTCCCCACTGTGCGAAAGGCCAAGGTCCCTTCATGGGACTCATCTGAGTTGGAAGTGCTACGAGATATTAGTGAATCTCTAACAGGAGTTACACTTCTTGACTAGGCTCACACAATCACTCTGCATGGTGGGGCAATAATAGCTTAATCTGATGATCTTGTGCGCCAGGGTTCTGCCTCCGTGATGTACCCCACAGATCCCTCCATGTACTTCCTCCATAGCTCCATCGGCTTCACTCTTTATTAAACATCTGAGGTAGGGTAAAGAGAAACCCCTCTTGTACAGGACGTCTCCTATCAAAGTGTACATTGCCGCTTGGATCTTCAGCTTTCTAGCTTCAAGCCTATCCTCTGGTAATTCTCCTATTTTAATGTATTTAACAATGGTCCCTGCCCACGAATCAGAGTAATTAATCACCATGACCGAGAGTTTTACCTCCTCAATACTCGGGGCTTTTAATGTCTGAGCCAACACCCCCATTGAAGGAAGCTCTTCCGCAGAAGTAGCCATTTTGGACAGTAGACCAGCATCTTGATTTTCTGCTCGGGGTATCTGAGAGATTGAGAATTGTCAAACTTCTGGACTAGCTGCTTGACCACTTGAAGGTACTTTCCCATTGCTTCTTCCTTTTCCTCGAACTCCCCTTTGACCTAACCCACATTGAGTTGGGAATCACTCATCACGGCCATGCACTTTATGCCAATTATTCGGGCAATTTGAAGCCCAACCACCAATACCTCATACTCTGCTTGGTTGTTTGTGGCCTTGAATTCAAATTTCAATGCATACTTCAATTTCTCTTCTTCTGGTGAGGTTAGGACCAGACCTGCCCCACTAGCCTGTCTGGTGACTGATCCATCCACGTGCAGGAGCCATACCTCTTGATCCACCCTGGAAACTTCATCATCAGGTACCGCATATTCAACCAGAAAATCTGCCAAAGCTTGAGCCTTCATAGAACTCCTAGGCTTGTAGCTTATATCAAACTCCCCCAGTTCTAAAGACCACTAGATTAGACAACCTGACGTATCCGGATTGTGAAGAGCTCTCCTAAGTGGTAAGTCAGTCAAGACGCTGATAGGATGTGACTGAAAATAGGGCCTCAGTCTCCTTACAGCCGTGATCACGGTGAATTCCACCTTCTCAATTTTTGGGTACCTTGTCTCTGATCCCCTCAATGCTCTGCTTGTATAGTAAACCAGGTGTTGCACCCCTTCCTGCACTCGAATCAAGACTGAGCTGACAGTATAAGAGGATACTGCAATATATAAGAACAATTCTTCCCCATCAACTGACTAGCTAAGTAGTGGTGGATGCTGAAGATAGTGCTTCAACTGGTTGAATGCGCACTCACTTTCTGGGGTCCATAGGAAGCTCTTCTTTAGTACTTTATAAAAAAGGTTGGCACTTATCCGTTGCCTTGGAAACAAAGCTGCTCAACGCGGCCACACATCCCGTGAGCCATTGTACCTCTTTAACTGTCCTGGGGGACTTCATCTCCATAATTGCTCTGATTTTCTCCAGATTCGCCTCAATCCCACGCTGAGACACCATAAACCCCAGAAATTTGCCTGAAGCAACCCCAAACGCGCACTTTGCCGGGTTCAGCTTCATCTTGTATCTCCTGAGAATGTCAAAGGCCTGCGCCAGGTCCTATATATGAATGGCTCGCTGGGGGCTCTTCACCAATATGTCATTAACATGGACCTCCATGTTTTTGGATATGTGGTCCTTGAACATTTTATTAACCAATCTCTGATAAGTAGCGCCTGCATTCTTCAATCCAAATGGCATGACAGTATAACAGTGCAACCCTCTGTCAGTAATGAACAATGTCTTCTCCTAATCATCCTCATCCATCTTGATCTGGTTATACCCAGAGAAGGCGTCCATAAAGCTTAAAATCTCATGCCCTGCTGTAGAATATACTAGTTGATCAATTCAGGGGAATGGAAGCTATCCTTTGGATAAGACTTAATGAGGTCTTTAAAATCAACACACATTCTCCACTACCCTGAGGGCTTCTTGACCATCACCACATTTGCAATCCAAGTGGGGTAAAGTACCTCCCGTATCGACCTGGAACATAACATCTTATCTACCTCCTCAGCCACTACTTTGCTTCTCTTTGGCGCAAAGGTTCTCTTTTTCTACTTGACAGGTCTGTGATCTGGATTCATATTCAGACGATGTACTATAACCCTTGGGTCTATTCTGGGTATATCTTCATGCGACCATGCGAAGATATCCTTACTTCTCGCCAAGAAGTTGACAAGAGAATTCCTCTCGCTGTCTTTTAAACCTGTCCCAATTTGGATCTTCTTATTTGGATCACCAAGCCAGATCTGCAATGAGATGAGCTCTTCTACTGACTCTCCTCTCTGCAATCTCTACTCATCTCTGACCTCCAACTCTTCCACTGTTAGCGCTTCGTTGTGGTGTCTGACAGAGTAATTATAATATTCTTGAGTTGTTTTCTGATCACCCTTCATTTCTCCAACCCCCTCTGGCATAGGGAACTTTACTTTCAGATGGTGGGTAGAAATCACTACTTTGATCTTGTTCACTAGCACTCTTCCAACAATAGCATTGTAAGTAGATGGTGACTCTAACACCAGAAAATCCAACATGGTGGTCACTTGATTTCCTTCCTCTCCCATGGTCACAGGAAGGGCTATCTGCCCTTTAGGATAGACGGCGGCCTCCCTAGCAAATCCCACCAAGGGAGATGCCATAGGTCTCAACCTCTCTCTCTCCAGTCTTAGCTGATCAAAGGCATGAAGGAACAGGATGTCTGTCGAGCTCCCACTGTTTATAAGTATCCTTCTAGTTTTGAAGTTAGCAATGACCATGTGTACCACCAATAGGTCATCATGTGGATACACTGTTCCTCTCTCATCCTCCTCAAAAAAAATAACCGGTGTTTCCATCTTCTTGGGACACTTGCTCTGCTTCCCCACAGAACATACTTCCATTGGGTCATCTGACCTCAACCTCCTCAAATGGGCCTTCCGAACTGACCTGGACAAGCCTCCTCATGTTGATCCTCCATGAATAACCCTGATCTCCCCAATGGGATCATTGTTCTCCGGAGCTCTGGCTCTCCCCTCTCGGTGCTGACCTCCTCTCTAAGGCCTCTGATCTCTTTTCTCGACAAATCTCTACAACCTACCTCTCTGAATGAGGTCTTCAATTTGACCTTTGAGGTCAATACAATTATTAGTATAATGCCCATGATCACGATGAAAATGACAGTATTTGTCCCTGGGCGCCTGTCAGGATTGCTCTTAAGCTTTCCTGGCCATTTCAGACCAGGATTATCTCTTAGATCACCCAATATGTGCTCCACCGAAGCTATGAGCGGGGTATAATTCTTATATTCCTCTGGTGGTCCTCCAATTCTCTGGGGAGAGCCCCTAGGCTCCGGTCTCCTCCCCCGATGATCCTGCGTCACCCCCCTTGGGGTCCTTTCTCTTGCGATCTGCATGTACTTGAGTTGACGTTGTAGGAGCCTGCCCCTGAGGTCCCTCATCTCGCCCCCCTACGCACACTAAGGGCATCTTCGGCATTCATGTATTTTTAGGCTCTGAGCATCAGTTCAGCCATATCCTGTGGAGGGTCTTGTGTGAGGCTAAACAAGAGTGCCCCTGACCATAGGCCCGAGATGTAAGCCGCCATTGCCATTTTATCATCCAAACTCTCGATCTGCATCGCCTCCTAGGTGAAGCGAGTTGTGTAATCCCTCACTGATTCCCCTTTCTTCTGCCTGACTGTCAACAAGTAGGTATCAGGCTTTCGGTATCTCTGTCCTGCTATGAAATGTCTTACAAACTTCTAACTCAACTCCTTAAAACTGTTAATGCATCTGGGTTTCAACTTGTTGAATCACATTCTGGCACTTCCTTTCAACATGACCGGGAAGGCTCTACACATCACCTCATCTGGTACAGCCTACAATGTCGTCAAATTTTTATATGTTTCCAAGTGATCCAGTGGGTCCGTAGTACCACTGAACGACTCGATAACGGGCAATTTATACTTTAATGGTAATGGCAGATCTAACACCCGCTGTGAAAATGGAGAGTCTGTAGTCTGAACAAGTTCTTCTACTGTGATTGGCGTTTTGGCCTGCATACGCCTCTATATTCTATCAATATGTGCTTGCATGTCTGCCAAAAGATCCTCCTCTTGCCTCTCCAATGGTGGCTTGGCCCCTCTAGCAGTCCCACTGGCCTGAGGATCCTGGTACTAGGATTGATCGTCAGGTCTCTCTAGCCTCATTCCATCATTCTCCTCCACCCTCTCATCGTTTCCTTCCAACTCCCATAGGAGTATTCCTTGTACTTCAACATGCGGATCTGGATGTGGCCTGTTCTACTGGACCTTTAACACTTGATTTTCTTGGCGAACCTCCTCCAGGTTCTTCGTCGATAGTTCCACTTGGCGTTGCATGGCCAAGAACATCTCAGGAGTCATGGCTGGGGGGATCTCGATGATTGCTTCTGGCCATTGAACGAGTGTTGACCATCCAGAAATCTATCACCAATAATGAATAAGTCGATTCTCATAGATGGCGCCAACTGATGGCGTGATTTGTGACTCCGCTTCCTCTAGTCTTCTCACCTTACAAATGATCTTGACACCGGTGTGGTGTCTGCCCAAAAATCATCCGATTGTTATCAATGAAAGAGAATTAAACTCAAAAGAAGTTTTCGTATTCAAAAATGGTTACTCGTGCCTCTTATGATAGCCTTTCTGAAAGTTATATACTTCTCCTCTAATTAAGGAAAGTCCCGTAGCTTTCTGCAATCTTTCCTTAATTGTCCAACATGCTCCCACCATTATAGGCGGATATTACATCATTCTGGTATATCTCTAGATATCCATGTTTCAAATAGAGAATAGACGGGAAAGAGTTAGTTAAGGCCTAGAGACGAACATTCTAAGGTCTGTCACAATCATCCTCACTACTAATGTTTTTCCACCGATCCTCGTTCCGAGCTGGCGTTTCAGTAGTGAGGTCAGCCAAATGAGGGCTTCAGGACTGACCTGAGATCTGTTCTGTGGTGCCGAGCTCCACCCATCACATATGTATTTTATTCTTTAAAAATTTCAATATATTTTTTAATATATATTTCTTCAATCTAAATAAATAAATAAACTTAACAATAAAGAAACGGTCAAATCTAAGCCTTATAGTTAACAAATGAGATGACTTTGGCCTGCAACATGAAGTCGGGTGCAACCTCCACTGGAGCCCCTCTCTTGCTTTCTCCCCTAATAAAAACTCTGACGGGGGAACAACTTGTTATTAGGAGTATTTTAGGAAAAGAAGAGTTTATACAGCTTCAAACCACTGCTCTCCGACGTGGGAAGAACTTGTATCATCCCATTCATTTGCCCGATCGATCACAAATTCCTGACCCAATGGAGCGGCCGGCGTCACGGTTCGTTTCCATCGTTTCGATCTTATTTTTGATCGTACTCAACTTGTCCGGCGTCGTTTTCCCCTCCATCGTGTCAGATATCTCCGATGAATCGGGCACCCTCATCCTTCGACCACCCCACGGCGGCGACAATCGGAACACCATGTTTCTCCCCCTCTTTCATTCTTCTCACCCAAATTCCTCCACCTTTGCTTCCGGAAATTCCCGTCGCCATCTTCAGGGATCCGACCCTCTTCTCCCCAACGCCCGCATGCGCCTCTACGACGATCTCCTCCGCATGGGGTAAAGCACTTCTATTTACCCACATGTATGTGTTGTATATGCTTTAAATATTTGAACTGAATTGATGTTGCAGTTACTATACCACAAGGCTTTTGATCGGGACTCCTCCACAGAATTTCACTGTTATTATTGATACGGGGAGTAATGTTACTTATGTTCCCTGCTCCACATGTAAACAGTGTGGTAAACACCAGGTGATTATCTAACCTTGGATGGTAAATGTTTTCAACCAAGGTTGGATCCTCCAATTCTCAGTAATTTGTTTTCCGTAGCGAACAGTATGCAAATTTGATGTGTCCGTAACCAAAACTCTAGGATAGAGTGAATCTGTAGATATATGTGTCCGTGTAAGTGGATGCATGTTAATGGGAACTTTTGCTTAGTCGTACAGTATACCTAACCAGGCCAAGCCGTTAGGTTTGTGTTTCCTATTAAGGTAAACACATAAAAAAAATACATTGAAATTTTTTTTTACTATAAAATTTTGCCCGGGGTTGCCCTTGGCCGGAAGTTGCCCCAGTCCAAAGGCTTGTGGAGCTTATCGTAGGACTGACCCTGTACCTAACTAGTAATTCAATGCTCAAACGGCAAGAGTGGTGTTCCAAAGAACCAACCTTTGAAATTGTGGGTGCTGGTTCCCAAAACTTCGTTAACATATCCTCTTGGATGCGGGTTGAGCGGTATCGTCCCACTTGTGAGTTCTGCAAAACAAAGTATCGTTAGTGCTTCCTTACGTCGTTCGTCGGAGGGCACTTCGATGCCTAAGTCAAACGAGGTTTGAGAGCATAAAAAATGGACATAGCTTAAAAAAGTGTGAGAATTTTGAGAGGTTGATGGCATGTACCTTTTCTCGAAGTTGTGGACCTCCTTTTGTAGTTGTCTCGTGTGCCTCTGGATATGGTAAGGGGGCTACGCTCCCGCTCCTTTATGGTAGGAGTGAGATATCCGACGCAATCCATGTGATTGCTATGCTCCCGTGATCCACGGATGTCAGGTGTGATGTGCGGGATTCGCCGTGATTAATGCCACGTACGGAAATTCCTTGACTGACCTTTCGATCCGAAGGATATGTTGTGGTCCAGTTAGTGCTTTCCATCGGACCACCATACTGAGCATGTTCGCTCTGTGTCTGGTCTGGCGACCCAATTCTGACACTCCAAGATGAGATCGTCCGATCTATATACTGTACTTCCTTGCGGCCTCAGGTCGGCCAAATTGCCTCTCTACCATTCCACTAAGTGGTCCGGTAGCCTGGTATAGTTGGTATGATTTACCTAACTGACTCATGTCCTGGCATTGTACCATTAAGGTCTGGCCTATCTGTCCATTGTTCTACTGGACCGTCTGTCAATCTTGGGCTTGGCCACCATCGAGTCTGCTCCATTTACACAGCCCAATAGACTGACATGGTTCGGTTACCACAGTAGTCCATCAACTCCTCCAGGATGAGTGAGCCCGTAGGTGTTGAGCCCACTTTAGTCCGTATCGAACCATTCCATCAATTAGCCCGATGATGCAGGCGTCAATGGTATTGGCAGCTGCAACCTTCTAATCGCTTGTTGATTCGGCAGAATACCAAGGGATCAGGCAACAATCTAACGTTGATTTGGGAAAATACCGTGAGATTGGAAGACAGAGGCAAAAGCTGCACTCTAGGGTTTTCAATATAATCAAAGGTGCCTCAAAACGTAGGCATACAAGCATATAAATACTGAAAGCACAAAACCCTAATGGTCTAAAACAGTCTGGGCCTAAAAACAAGAAACAAAGCCCAAAACAGGCGGGCTGAAATAAGCAAAAGCTGTCTAAAACAAGCGGGCTAAAATAAACCATGCTAGAGGCCAAATTTTGAAGATCTAAGTCAGGTCCAACATGGCATAGCGGTGGAACACCACATGCAACTTTCCGTTAGCTTTCCAACGGTATATTATGGGCCTCAATCGGAGTTACACAGCCCAAGTTGTGGCTGTTTTACCAACAGCACGTGCGTAACGTCGCCCACGGGTCTTCAAGTAAGCATCCGCAATGCTATCCGCATCACCCGACCTACCGACCCATTGGGTTTTGGAGTACTGCATGTTAAGACCAAACCATCGCGATCGTAAAAGGTGGCAAAGATCCAACGACCCTCGACATTCTTTTAGAAGTTTCTCGACAAGCAATGTGAAGCCCTCTAGTTGGCCAGACGTGCATCGCTTGGGATCACAACACATCTGTTTGAATTGCAAATTTTCCTATAAATAGTCTGTGAGAAGATAGAGCAATCTGTTTGCTGTTATCTCCCTATTTATCTCTCTCTCTCTTGTTGATACAGTGTGTGTTGATTCATTGTTCACCGAAGTTATCTCCTCTGTTTCTGGCTTCTCTACATCGCTTCTAGTTCTGATTTTTAGGTATGTTGTTGTCCTTTCTTCCCTCTTTCGATTGGTGCATGTTTCTTTGCTGTCAGACTAATATTCGAGGCTCAGATCAAACTTCAAAGCCCTTGCACACACTGTAGCACCCATTGATCGTTTGTCTCCCTCTTTTCGTACTTTTTTGTCTCTCTCTTATGTTACTGTTCCTCGGTCTTATGAGGAGGCTATTTCTCATCCTGGATGGCATTCTGCTATGGAAGAAGAGATGCACGCTTTGTCACTCAATCATACTTGGGATCTTGTTCCCAAGCCCTGTAGAACACATATTGTTGGTTGTCGATGGGTGTTTACTATCAAACACAATCTTGACGGAACTCTTGATCGTCTGAAATTTCATCTAGTGGCTAAAGGATTCACTCAAACCTATGGACTTGACTACACTGAGACATTTTCTCCAGTTGTCAAACTCAATTTTGTTCGCATTGTTATATCTCTTGCTGTCAATCTTGATTTGCCTCTCCATCAGCTTGATGCTAAGAATGCTTTTCTTCATGGAGATCTTTCTGAGACTGTCTATATGGCTCAACCTTGGTTTTGAGTCCAAGGGGGAGTTCGTATGTCGTCTTCGCAAAAGTATCTATGGCCTCAAACAATCTCCCCGAGCTTGGTTCGATAAATTCAGTAATACCGTTGTATCTCATGGTATGACAAGGAGTCAAGCTCATCACTCCGTCTTTTTTAGAAAGACCACCAATGGTATTGTGATTCTTGTTGTCTACATGGATGACATTGTTATTACAGGAAGTGACCAAGATAGAATACACGTATTGATTCGTCACCTTTGTTCTAGATTCCTCACTAAGGATCTAGGCAACCTTCGGTATTTTCTTAGCATTGAAGTTGCTCATTCTAAAGCATGCATGGGTTTATCACAGCGAAAATATACTCTTGATCTCTTGAGAGTTACATGATATCTTGGCTGTAAACCAGTAACTACTCTTATGGAGACTAATTGTAAACTTATGCCTGGTGATGGTGAATTGATTGATGACCCTGAGTCGTATCGGAGACTTGTGGGTAAACTTATTTACCTCACTATCACTCGACCCGATATCTCCTATGCAGTCAGTATTGTTAGTCAATTTATGACTTCTCCTCGAGTTTCTCATATGGAGGCTGTTGTTCGTATATTGAAGTACCTTAAAAATGCTCCTGGACGTAGACTTCTTTACAAAGCTTCTAGACATCTTCGTATCGAAGGATATACCGATGCTAACTGGGCTGGATCTCCTGCTGATCGTCGTTCTACCACTGGTTATTGCACCTTTATACGTGGAAATCTTGTGACATAAAAAAGTAAGAAATAGTCAGTTATAGCACGCTCTAGCGCTGAGGCAGAATATAGGGCAATGACTCATACTACTTATGAATTGACTTGGTTGTGTACTCTTTTTTACATGAGTTTGGGATCCCAGTTCATGATCTCACTCCATTATATTGTGACAATCAGGCGGGCATCCATATTGCTAACAATCCAGTATTCCATGAAAGGACCAAACACATCGAAGTTAATTGTCATTTTATTCGATCAAAAGTGGAGTGTAAAGAAATTTGCACACCGTTTGTTCCTTCAGGCTCTCAACTTGCTGATATTTTCACGAAGGATCTTCTCAAGGCTTCCATTGACTCTATTTGTTACAAGTTTGGAGTATACGATGTATATGCTCCAGCTTGAGGGGAGTGTTGAGAGATATTGTAATATTGCCTTTGTATCAAGATTGTATCAATTAGGAAGATTGTATCAATTAGGAAGATTGTATCATTTAGGAAGATTGTAATTAAGGTATATCAATTAGGTAGGTAGCATCATTTTCTTGTTTCCTAAAATATCTTGTACCTAGTCTATATATTGTTCATCCTAGTGAGAAGAATACCTTATCGAATATCATTCGCTCATATTTTTTAACAATTAGGCCCCGCTCTGACAGCGAGTCGTGGCTCTGTCTCCCCATGCTAGCGCCACATACTATATTAAAAACATGGATCGAGTGTCGTCACTCATCAGTACCGAAGGCACTCTAAAGTGCCTAAGGTACAAATTGTGCCTTCGGCACTACTAACACCCGAAGTTTCATCATACCTTTATGTATTGTGTTGCGCATTCTATTCTGTCTCAACGTGCCTTCAGGCACGGGCAATCACTAGTATATATATAGATATAAAATAGACATAGACATGAACTATCTATATTACAAATCAGAATGGTGCGGGGACCACACATAAATTTATATACATATAAAGATATAGAAGACCGTTGGATCAAAACCAACGACTGAGATCGAAAACACACAAAACTAATTAAATTACTTAAATTACGCACTAATTAGGTTGCTAACATAATTATAAGTGTTGGGGGGTAAGCCTTTCTTGCGGTGGTTCACTACTGTGAGCGGAGGAGATGGACTGCGGTGGGGTGGCTGGACCTAGCTGCACAGGTAACAAACGTTAGGCTACCGGCGGCGTCGCCGGTGGACACTCTAATGGCAAAGTTAGCAAAGGTTTAGAGTGAGAAAGTGAATGGACAGAGTTTTGGCTAGTGAGAGAGTGTGTATCTTTGCATTGAATGCTCATCTGTATTTATAGGACATCGGAGAGTGGGAGACTAAGCGCTTCAGCGCGAGTGAACTGGTGTGGCAGATCATGGGGCAGCGTGCCTGTCTCCTCTGAGCGTCTGAACGTGTGGCCGACTGGTCGGCCCTGACAGTGTCAGGCAGCGCCGCCTGACAGCATTGGGCAGCAGAAAAGCTGACAGAGCATGCCTGACATTCTGCAGGAATTACGGAAAAGCTGACTCTGTGTCAGGCGTGTGTCTGCCATGTGCGCAAAACCCG
Source organism: Monotropa hypopitys (assembly GCA_002855965.1). Classification (NCBI taxonomy): domain Eukaryota; kingdom Viridiplantae; phylum Streptophyta; class Magnoliopsida; order Ericales; family Ericaceae; genus Monotropa; species Monotropa hypopitys. The sequence continues at coordinate 13,021 of NMUG010003240.1, forward strand.
GGATGCTGTCCCCGAGGGAATCTTTGCTGTGAACAAGGCACTTTGTCCTGTCTTGGCCGAAGCGGCACGCTTCGGCGCTGCTTGTTGTTGGCCGGGCCGTCCTGGGCTGAGGCACCTCTGCGCAGAAGTGATCCCGGGAAAGCCTTCTCGTCGGCCCTGCTTTGCTCGGTCGCATGACCTTGATTGCTAGGCTCCTCGGCTAGGCTCCTCCTCTGGGCTTTGAGTCTCTGAGCTGGAGAGAGCCCCAGAGAGGCCCTATCGTCGGCTAAGATCTGTTCGGCCGCAAGTTGGCTGTTCTGAGCTGACGTTCTCCCGCAGGAGGTCGTGTCTCCGGCCTCCAGAGAGTTCGGCCCCCAACAATAGCCCCTCAACCCCTTTGGCCAGGCGTTTTGGCCGAAGTGGGGTTGACTCGGTGTCGATAGGTTGTGTAGGTGCCGAAGGGAGGAGCACCGGACCACTGATTTTCCTTGAAATTTGTCCTGACAGCATTTAATGAACCGTCAATTTGAAATCGCTGACGTGTCGCACTCTAGAGAGGTGGCGCGTCTGACATGATGTCACGCTGACAGGTGTCGCATCATCGGTCTCCGTGCGTCAGATCTGGCGGTTGGGCAGCGCTACGTGTCATGCAGTGGTTGGCTGGGGCTGCGGCTGATGGGACAGCGTGCTGATGCGTTGTCAGGCATGCAGCACCGGCACAACTTCCGAGGCGGCGCAATCATTGCGGGCGCGGGGTGACTGTCTAGACCGGGTCGGCCGGTCAACCGGTTTTGGGCTCCAGGCTTCCTCCTATAAATAGGGGACTTAGGGTTTTTCAAACCCTTCCCGCTCCTCCTGCTCTCTCTCTCTCTCTAGGCGATTTCCGGCGACTGTTCGCAGCTCCTCCGGCCACCGTCCTTCTTGCTCCCAGCGCTCGTTCTCCAGGCTTTCAGCCCTCTTCTTCATCTCAGGTAACCTCTGAGCTTCGTCTCTGCCATTTCTGCAGCTTTCTGCTCGCTTTCCAGGTCGTTCTTGCGACCTGTTGATGGCCAATGGTTTTCTCCCCGCCATTATTGAAGGCCTGGAAGCTTTCTGGCGAGCTCCTGGGCTTCTTGGCTGGGGTGTTTGAGCCTGTTTTCGCCTTTTTGTCGATTTTGCGACTGATTTCCAGGTTGGGGTGCATCCCTCCTGCCATTTTTGTGGCCTGGAACCTTCCTGTAAGTTTCTGGGCCTTGTGGTGGGGGAGATGAACACTGACCGATCTTGGCCGAGCCGAACCGCCATCCTGTGCTTCGCTGCGTAGGTTGATGCCGGACCGACTAACGGTGCCCTCTTACTTGTGTTCTTTTCAGATCCAACTGATGGCGCCGAAGAAGCGGTCCGACAAGTTCAGGCGGCTTCTGGACACTCCCGAAGACCTCCGGCACTTCAGGGAGGAGTATGAGGTTCCAGCCGACGTGAATCTCCTGCTAGCCCCCGTCGGCTACAAGGAACAGGGGCCACAACACGCCCTTATTCCCATCATTGCCATCGTTGAGGGGGGAGTCCGGTTCCCCTTTCAACCAATTCTCACCCAGTTCTTCGGCTCTCTGGATATCACGCCGTTCCATGTGACGGTAAACACCTTCAGGATTCTTCTAGGGGTGACCAGATTGAACGAAAGCCTTCCGCCGGCAGATCGGCTCACCTTTGACGACATCTTCGGCTCTTACTTTGTTGGATACAACCATAAATCCAAAAAGTATTATTTTGCCCGGAGACCTGGCCAGACCGGACTGATTGCCGGCTTGCCGGACTCGGACAAGTATGCCGACGACGTCCTCATCGTCTCCGGCCGTTTCTTCACTCCCCTTCGTCATGGGGGAGGGCATGTGTTTACCGTGCCCTTTCTGGAGGGTGTCCCCGGTAAGCTTTATTTCGTCGGCTTGACTTTCCTCTTAACTGGTCTTTTGGATTTCTAACCTGCTTTTTTCCGTGCAGACGCCGGGGTCCTTAGTGGCTGCAAGAACGCGGCCAAC
>NMUG010003241.1:0-15016 GCA_002855965.1 Monotropa hypopitys
GGAGATAATTTTCTATTGAATTGATGCCAGGAGTGGCACCGATATCCATTGCATCCTATAGAATGGCACCGATGGAGTTAAAGGAGTTGAAAGTTTAACTTCAATATTTGTTAGATAGAGGCTTTATTCGGCCTAGTGTTTCTCCGTGGGGAGCACCATTGTTATTTGTTAAGAAGAAAGATGGAAGTATGCGGTTATGTATCGATTATCGGCAATTGAATAAGGTAACGATTCATAACAAATATCCTTTACCTCGGATCGATGATTTATTTGATCAGTTTCAAGGAGCTGCTGTATTTTCAAAGATTGATTTGAGGTCTAGTTATCATCAGTTGAAAGTCAGGGAGAGCGATATTTCGAAGACTGTGTTTCGTACAATATATGACCATTATGAATTTGAGGTGTTGCCATTCGGTTTGATGAATGCTCCTGCAACATTTATAGATGTGATGAGCCGAGTCTTTAAGCCATATCTTGATTCCTTTATCATTGTCTTTATTAACGATATTTTAATATATTCTCAGAGCAAAGAGTATCATGAAGATCATTTGCGAACAGCTTTTCAAGTGTTGCGAGAAGAGAAGTTGTATGGAAAATTAAGCAAGTCTGAATTTTGGCTAAAAGAAGTGGTGTTCTTGGGTCATGTGATTTCAGGTGATGGTATTATGGTGGACCCGAAGAAGATAGAAGGTGTTGTGAATTGGGAAAGACCGAGAAGTGTAACTGAAATTAGAAGCTTCTTAGGGTTAGCTGGATATTATCGGCAATTCATGCAGGGCTTTTCTGTTATTGCTAAGCCGTTAATCCAGTTGACTCGAAAGGAGACGAAGTTTATATGGTCGGACTCATGTGAGCATAGTTTTCAAGAGCTGAAGAATAGATTGGTATGAGCACTGGTACTAACTATTCCTTCCGGATCAGGAGGGTTTGTGATTTATAGTGATGCTTCACACCAGGTTCTGGGATGCGTGTTAATACAGCACGAACAAGTAATTGCTTATGCCTCGCAGCAGTTGAAGACTCATCAACGTGCATACCCGACTCATGATTTAGAGTTGACAGCTATCGTTTTTGCTCTTAAGTTGTGGAGGCATTATCTTTATGGTGAGACGTGCGAAATTTACACCGACCACTAAAATTTGAAATATTTATTCAATCAGAAGAAGTTGAATTTGCGTCAGCGACGATGGATCGAACTGATTAAGGACTATGACTACACTATTCTTTATCATCCAGGAAAGGCTAATGTAGTAGCCGATGCTTTAAGCAGGAAGTCCTCAAAAAGATTATCGTATATGAAAGGTGAGAAGGTGGAATTTTGTTCAGAGTTGAGAAATCTAAGAACTGAGCTGGGAGTGGGAAGCGATGGAGCTATAATGGCGACTTTGAGATTGAAGTCTCTTTTGATCGAAAGGATTCAAGGAGCTCAGGGATCTGATCCTATGTTAAAGAAGATTATGGAAGAAGTAAAAAGTGTGTGCGCTCAGATTATGTTCTTCGAGAAGATAGAACATTATTACTCGGGACTCGTCTATGTGTTCCTGATGATAAGGATCTGAAGAAAGGAATATTAGAAGAAGCTTATAGTTCTGTCTATGCTATTCATCCTAGCAGTACCAAGCTATATCGGAATTTGCGTGAGCATTATTGGTGGTTTGGTATGAAGCGGGAGATTGCTGAATTCGTATCCAGATGTATTGTTTGTCAGCAAGTGAAAGCAGAACATCAGCTACCTGGTGGTTTATTGCAACCTTTGCCGATCCCGGAGTGGAAATGGGATCATATCACAATGGATTTCGTATCAGGTTTGTCTCGTACTCAGAAAGGGAATGATTCTATTTGGGTGATTGTGGATCGTTTGACTAAGTCAGCTCATTTTCTAGCAGTCAAAACCACTTTTAGTCTAGATAAATTGGCTCAATTATACGTTGATGAGATTATCAAGCTTCATGGTACACCTTTATCAACTATATCAGATCGAGATCCTAGATTCACATCTAGATTTTGGCCAAGTTTGCAACAGGACATGGGAACATCTTTGAAGTTTAGTACGACAATTCATCCTCAAACTGATGGTCAATCAGAAAGAATGATTCAAACTCTTGAGGATATGTTGCGAGCCTGTATGCTAGAATTTTCTGGAAATTGGGATGATCATTTATCTCTAATGGAATTCGCTTACAACAATAGCTATCATGCCACAATTGAAATGGCACCGTATGAAGCGTTGTATGGCAGAAAGTGTAGAACGCCAGTATATTGGGTTGAAGCTGGCGAAAAGAAATTGTTGGGACCACAGTTAGTTGAAATGACGACTGACAAGATCAAAGTCATTCATGAGAGAATGAAAGCAGCCCAAAGTCGACAAAAGAGTTATGATGACACTCGAAGAAGGGATATTGAATTTGAGAAAGGGGATTTTGTATTTTTGAAAGTATCTCCGTGGAAAAGGATTATGAGATTTGGTAAGAAAGGGAAGCCTAGCCCTCGGTATGTTGGTCCATTCGAGATCACAGAACGGGTTGGTGCTACAACATATTAACTGGAATTACCATCTAATCTATCGCAATTGCATGATATATTTCACGTGTCGATGCTTAGGAAGTATCTACCTAACCCGTCGCATGTTATATAGGTTGAACCAGTGGAGCTGAGAGAAGATCTATCTTATGTGGAGCAACCAATGCAAATTCTGGATCGTAAAGTGCAAGTGCTTCGCACGAAAAATATTCCATTGGTGAAGGTATTATGGCGGAGTCATTCAGTGGAAGAAGCCACATGAGATTCCGAGAAGAATATGAGGAATCTTTATCCATATCTTTTCGATTCAGATACGTTTTTAAATTTCGGGGCGAATTTTCTTTAAGAAGGGGAGAGTTGTGAGACCTACATCTCGTTTTATGCATTATTTGCATTAATTAAATTAATTAAGGACAATTAAAAATTGTGATGTTGATTAAAATAATTATTAGAGCAATTAATTATGAAAAGGACAGAATTAAATTTTTTTGTTGTTAATAGAAATTTTAAATTTCATGAATACGAGTTCAATTGACGGAAAATATTTAACTTAAAGTTATAAAAAATTGAAATACGCGAAATTAAGATTTAATTTGTTAATTTCTAAAAATGTGAGATCGAATCGTAAAATTATAAATTTTAAGAATTTTAATGTAATTTTTATAAATAAAATAAAAACAACAAAATTTGATATGGGGCCAACTGTCCCTAATGCCCCTAAACTTGTTATGATGACATTGTGAAAGGATAAATACGTGTGTGTAGTGTAGAAACAAGAGAAAAAAACAACAAAACAAATAAATAAATGTTTGAAAATAAATCAAATAAATTAAAGTCTTATAATAGAAACCAAAAGAATTTAAGAGAAAATTTTAGAATTTGTCATATTTTCATGCAAGCTGTGACACGTGTGTATGTGTGGAGTTGTTCAGATCAAAACTTGGGTGAGGGAGAGAATCGGATAAAATATGTTGAGAGTTAGAACTCTCTCATTGAAACAATCAAACACATAATGTGAGAAACTCAAACCCAGAGAAAATTGAGAAAGAGAGAGAGGACTCCATCGAAAAAGATAGAGATTGAGAACTCGGAAAAAAAATTATCTGGTTCAAGCGGGAACAAAGGTAATTGGAACCATCTCTATTAATCTTAGATTCGTATTTATCTTGTACGTGTGTTAGGAATTGAATTCATGACTAGAAATTTGAGAATATCTATGAGATATAAACTTTCGGACAAGCTGTAAAAAAATTTAGAACTCAACCAAATCAGGATAAAACCCACTCCTGGCTATTGAATTCATTTGGAAACTAATATGCTAAACTATGGATGTGATTACATATGAAACTTAGGAGTGTGTTAGAATCGATTTTGTGTAAAAAAATTAAGAAATCGAGAAGAATTTTTGGAAAATTTTGAAAAAAAACAAACCAAGTTTTAGAACTGATTTCGACAGAAAAATTCCTGAACTTCGAAGTAGAAAATCACTCATGTAATCAAATTAGTTATCAAAACAAACTATGGGGTTATGTTGGTAAGTGTCTTAACTAGTTGTGTATAAAAAATCACGAAGTTTGGATGAACGGTTTAGGAGGAATTCACAATTAAACATGACTGGGTTTGATCGATTCGCGTTTGTAGAAATTCGACGTAAAACAGAAAAAACTTATTGTGAAACCAAATATTTTTGTAAAACAAATTATGGGTTTGTGTTGGTAATTGTCTTAAGAGTTTATATGTAAAAAATTACGTTAATCGGAGCAATATATTGATCGAATTCTACGATTAATCGCGACTCTATCCGTTAAAAGAAAACGAATTGATTCACTATTTTTAGGGCAACGTTTTGGTTGATTTTGGGGGCTCGATAAATGATCAAAAAATGTTAAAATTAATTAAAATAATATAATTTTCATAATCGATATTTTTTAATGAATTTAAAAAAATGAAATGATTGTTACTGAAATCTATTTAGCTCGCGCAAATCTGTTAGTAGGCTACGGAATTCTTTAATTAAATAAGATTAAACGAATTTAAATAATTTGAGTGAATAAAAATTAACAAATAATTTTATAAAATAGAAAATAAATATTTGATTAATTATTGAGCAGAAAATGTGAAAAATTAACTTTAGAGAATAATATTTAATTATTATAAATATTCCGAAAATAGTATTAAATGATTAAAATTCTAGAAAATTAGAAAAATACTATTATTCAATATTGATAATAATATTGCTCCGAATATTTAATTTGAGCATACATTCATGTATTTTGAGAGTTTTCAATTCATATAATTTATTATGTGTTGTCTTTATTCTTATATTATCTTATTTATTTAATTGCTATGACTTGAAAAGCCATCATCATCATCACCAGCACCACATAAGGACAAGCAGCCTATTTAGTTTCATCTACTAGTCAGGTGAGTACTTAGAATATTATAATTTAGAGCAGTTATAATTACATTTCTGTAGTATAAATCTTGTTTTTAAGTATTTGAAAATGAGGAAAATATGTGAATCATACGGATTTGAAAAAAAAAGGAAAACGGATTTGAAAAGAAAGAAAAGAAGTTGAAATTTGTCACTATTAAAGGAAAAAGATTTGTCACAGATTCTTATATAATCTTTGATTAAACTTTGATAGTCTTGCTTTAGTACATGATGTACTTAAGGGATTAGTGTGTCAAGGGGGACATAAAAGTATGGTAGACTCATAGCAAACTTTTACGGGTTTGAGTCCCGTTTGTGAGGTTTCTTGTACCACCCCCTACTGCTGGGATTTTCTACGAGCAACCCCTGAATCATTTACTTGTTGCATATCCGAGGATGATGTCAGGGTTCTAGTACTGGATGTGTTTAACGCTTGGTCAGCGGACGTAATGACTCTTGGCTATGATTGTTTGAGATGAGATATGAGATACGAGATGGAATTTATTTGATTCAGTGATATTTTATACCCATATAGGATTTTGAGAAAAGAGAAATAAGAGTTTGAAAAGTGAAAGAAAAGAAATGATTTGAGAGTAACGAAAAGAGATTTGAAAAGGGAATGTGATTTATGAAAAAAGGGAAATGAGAAATGAAGTACTTTGGAAAGAGAATTGGAAAATAATTTTGGAAATGAAATGTTTTAGAAAAAGGAACAGCTTTTGAAAATATATGATTCATAGCTATTTTACTTCTCTTTATTATGCTGTTCTATAGTATTCACTAACTTTCCCTAGCTGACCCTCCTTTTTCCCAGGTGTTACTGTTTTGTGTACATCGTAGAGTCCACCGGTCCAGCCGTTGTAAGGGGTCTGAGTGCTTAGGAGGACAGCTACGTTTAGCGTGTCCACCTGTTGAGCCGCAGCCTGCGGTGAGGCGTTTGTCAAGTGCGGAGGAGATGTTGTCCGATTTTCTGCAGACTTCCAGTAGTAGTAGCAGTAGAAGAGATTTTATTTTCTTCAGATGTATATATTCAGTTTCTAGTTTATAGTTTACGATTGTCGGACATTGTTTAGCCCTGTTGTTTGAGTGAGAGAGTTTGTTTATATTTCTAGTTCAACAGTGTGAGTTTTGGGCCGTTGTTTGTAGCCCATTCTGTTTAGTGAGTTTTTTATTTCAGTTATAGTTGTTTAGTTGTAGATATTTATATTTTAGCAGTTTCAATTTATTTTCAATTCTAGTTGCATTAGTGTTTTAGATTATTATGAGATTAGTATTGATTAGCATATTCCGTCGTCGCGCGTCCGTCCTTAGATGGATGTTGTTACGGTTGTCGGGGATGGGATGTGACATCTACACCAATGGGTGAACCCGTTCGGGTGAACTCGTGTTATTTTGGGGGTGAGCTATTGTTGGGAGGAAAGTCTTTATCGGTGAATCGGATTCCATTGCATATGGTGGATTTTGATGCTATCTTGGGGATGGATTTTCTATCCACCCATCATGCAGTGATTGACTGCTTAAAGAAGGAGGTGTTCTTTCGCTTTCCGAATGACGAAGAGGTGAAGTTCTACGGTGAGAAAGTTGTGGGAAAATGTAGATTGATATCTTGTTTGCAGGCCAGCGCCTTGTTGAGCAAGGGTTGTGAGGGATTTTTGGCATATGTGGTTGATACACAGCAGTCCAACCCTTGCATTGAAGATATTCCTATAGTGTGTGATTTTGTTGATGTGTTTCCGGATGAGTTGCCGGGTATTGTGCCTCATCGGGAGGTAGAGTTCACCATTGAGCTTGTTTCTGGAGCGTGTCCTATTTCTATAGCTCCATATCGCATGGCACCAACTGAGTTACTAGAATTGAAGATGCAGCTGAAAGAATATCTTGATAAGGGTTTTATTAGATCCAGTATGTCCCCGTGGGGTGCTCCTGTATTATTTGTGAAGAAGAAGGATGGGTCAATGAGAATGTGCATAGACTATCGGCAACTTAATAGGGTGACGGTACGGAACAAGTATCTCCTTCCGCGTATTGATGATTTATTTGACCAGTTACAGGGAGCTTCGGTCTTTTCGAAGATCGATTTGAGATCAGGGTATCATCAGTTGAAGATTAGAGATGAGGATGTAACCAAGTCTGCTTTTCGGACTCGGTATGGGCATTTCGAATTTCTAGTAATTCCTTTTGGTCTTACTAATGCTCCAACTGTATTTATGGATCTTATGAACAGAGTTTTCCAACCCTATTTAGATTTATTTGTGGTTGTATTCATTGATGATATCTTGGTATATTCCAAGAGCGAGGAAGACCATCATCAGCATTTGAGATTGGTGTTGCAGACTTTGAGGGAGAAGCAGTTGTTCGGAAAATTCAGCAAGTGTGAATTCTGGCTGCAAGAAGTGGTATTCTTGGGCCATGTTATCTCTAGAGAAGGGATTCGCGTCGATCCAAAGAAGATGGAAGCGGTGGTTAGTTGGGAGAGACCAACTAGTGTGACGGAGATTCTGTTAGCCAGTTATTACCGTCGTTTTATTCCGGGATTCTCTTCTATTGCTTTGCCGATGACAAAGCTGATTCGCAAGAATGTGAAGTTTGTATGGTCGGATGACTGTGAGGTGAGTTTCAAATTATTGAAGGAGAAGTTGGTGTCTGCTCCTGTTTTGTCAGTTCCTGATGGCACTGATAATATGGTGATTTATAGTGATGCTTCCTTGCGAGGTTTGGGCTGTGTTTTGATGCAGAGGGACAAGGTGATTGCTTATGCTTCTCGTCAGTTAAAGCCTAATGAACTGAATTATCCTATTCATGATCTTGAGTTGGCCACAGTGGTTTTTGCATTGAAGCAGTTGCGTCATTATTTATATGGAGTCCCTTGTGAGATCTTCTCTGACCACCAGAGCCTGAAATATTTGTTTACTCAGAAGGAGCTCAATTTGAGGCAGCGGCGATGGTTGGAGTTGATCAAAGACTATGATTTCTCTATTTATTATCATTCGGGAAAGGCGATTGTGGTTGCAGACGTTTTGAGTCATAAGTCGGCAGGGAGTTTATCTTGTTTGCGATGTGCCCGTATTGAAATTTTTTGTGAGATGAAGAAGATGGATGTCATGCTTGAGGTAAATTCGAAAAATGCTCTTTTAGCTCGTTTCTATCAGACCTACTTTCATATATCAGATTCGAGTGGGCTAGGATCTGGATGAGCTTCTTGTGTCCAAGAAGAAGTTGGTGGTAGAAGGCTTGGGAGGTGATTTCAGAGTTAGTAGTGATGCATGCTTCTGTTTGGAACACGGATGTGTGTTCATAATGACCCAGATTTGAGGCGTAGTATCTTGGAATAGGGTCACAGTTCTGCTTATGCTATTCACCCGGGAGGTAACAAATTGTATCGTAACCTTCGGGGAAACTTTTGGTGGAGAGGTATGAAGAATAATATTGCTAAGTTCGTAGCAAAGTGTTTGACTTGTCAGTAGGTTAAGATAGAGCATCAGCGACCTACAGGGTTGTTCCAAAATCTACCGATACTTGAGTGGAAGTGGGAGCATGTAACTATGGACTTTGTGGTTGGCTTGCCGAGATGCAGTAGAGGCTTTGATTCTATTTGGGTTGTGGTAGATCAGCTTACGAAGTCTGCTCACTTTTTGCTGGTTCGAGTGACGTATACTACGGATAGATATGCCAAGTTGTACATTGCCGAGATTGTCAGATTACACGGGGTACCTGTTTCCATTGTGAGTGACGGGGATCCAAAGTTTACTTCTCGTTTCTGGCATAGTTTGCAGTCTGCTTTGGGGACTTCTTTGAAGTTTAGTATGGCCTTTCATCCACAGACCGATGGGCAATCAAAGAGGACTATCCAGACTTTAGAGGATATGTTACGAGGTTGTGTGTTGGATTTTCGAGGTGCTTGAGATGATTATCTTTCTCTAGTGGAGTTTGTTTATATTAACAGTTTCTAGGCTAGCATTGGGATGACACCATATGAGGCTCTTTATGGGAGGCGTTGTCGCACTCCTCTTTGTTGGAATGAGGTTGGAGAGAGGCCGTTGTTGGGGCCAGAATTGATCCAGCAGTCTTCTAAGGGTGTTAAGCTGATTCGAGAGGGGTTGAGGATTTTTCAGAGTCGGCAAAAGAGTTATGCTGACAACCGTCGCAGGGAACTGGAGTTCGATGTGGGTGATCTTGTTTTTCTTCGAGTATCGCCATGGAAGGGTGTAGTTCGTTTCAGAGGAAAAGGGAAATTGGCTCTTAGATATATGGAACTATATGAGATCGTCGACCGGATTGGTGTTTCTGCTTATCGCTTGTTATTGCCGGTGGAGTTGTCTCGACTACATGATGTCTTTCATGTATCCAACTTGCGGAAATATATTGCAGACTCTTCGCATGTGTTAAATACCGCAGAGTTGGAGGTACAAGAGGACTTATCATATGCCGAGTAACCCTTGCAGATCAGCGACACGAAGGATCAAGTGTTGCGCTCTAAGAAGATTATGTGGGTGAAGATCCTATGAAGGCATCATGGTTTAGAAGAGGCTACCTGGGAGGGAGAAGATGCCATGAGGATAAAGTATCCTCACTTATTCATATCATGTGCGTATTCTATTTTCGCGGGCGAAATTTTCTAGGTGGGGGAGAGTTGTAATACTCATACTATTTTCAAATTATTTAATTAGATTTATTAATTTTATTGAAAAAAAATAAAGGAGAAAAAATAAGAGGGTATAAGGTTTTAAGGAAATTAATAAGGATTTATATATAATAATAATATGTCTCCTAAATGAATATGTATATTTTAATTATAAGGGATGACTTGCAAGGAGAATAATAAGTATAATGGAGAGGCATTATAGGAACACTCAATAAAAAACTGATTAGTGAGATATAAGTTATGTTTTGCTCATTAGGGTTAGATACAAACCTTGGTGGCTAGAGAGGTTTAGAGAGAGATAGAGAGAGCTCAAGAGAAGTGGCAAGATCAAAGTCTAGATCAAGGTTTTTGGAAGAAAATTCTTCACAAAGGTTGTTCCTAACATCTCAAAGGTAAATCTATCAGTTTTGAATTTTAATTTCGTACACCAATTAGCCCAGATTAAGGTTTTTACACTAATCACATTTAGCCACTGTTTTTCTAGATCCACTTTGAAAAATTATGATTTTAGTGATTTAGAGTTTGTTTTTAAAGTCCAAAATTGAGTATGATTTGAGGGTAAAAGTATACTACATCTTAGGATATTTGTTTTCATGATTTGAAGTCCTAAAAGTTGAGTTTAGATGCGTTGTAATTAAGAAAAACGAGAAGTGTTTAGCAGTTTTTTTCAATCTGCTGCCTAGTGCATTGACCGGTATGCAAACCGGTATACCGGCCAGTATACCGGGCGGCATGCCGGTCTCATACCGGCCTTAAAGAAATTTCACACTAAGCCTTTGGTTATATGAAAACGGAAAAAATTTGTATTAACCGGCATGCCGGGCGGTATACCGATTGTATACCGGTTTTCCTACCGGTTTGGAAAATTTTTGAGAAAAAAATATTTTGAAATAATCATTTTTATAATGATCTTAAACATATTTTAAGAGGATTCCAGAAGTTGCAGAGGTTAATTAAGTCAGTGATTAATATTTAAAAATTTACCAAATACTAAGTATTTAAGAGAAATTCTTATACCCTCTTAAATGTATAACAGGAGACCAACCGGAGTCCTCTAAGACGGTTCGTTAGATTCGTTTGCTGTGCTTGCCTATTATTGGTGAGTGTGTAGATTTCATTCTATTATAGAATCCTTGATTTACATGTTACATGCTCGATGTTGTTGCTTGTTTGGTTGAGTCCCTATTGACGATGCTGGTTTACATGCCTTGGTTATTGTTCATTTTGGTACTTTGGTGTAACCTACTTATTTGTTCATGTGATGGCTGAATTATATGATTAGATATCCTGATATTTGTTGATTCGATTGTTGGACGATCACATGCTTAGTGTTACGTTTTTACACTCTTGGGATAGCTTGTCCAATATTCGTGATAGCATGTTGATTGGTTACCTTAGATGATGATGGTGTTGGTTCCTCTTTGTTTGCTACTGATTTCAAGCATGATTCATAACTCTATATTGATGTTTACGATGATAAAAAGATGTAATGATTGTTGTTGATGAAAATATGCAAGCATAGTCTCATATTAATGCTTTACGATGATAAAAAGATGTGATGGTTGATGATGTTGCCATACATATGCATATTTTCATGATGATGCCTTACGATGATAAAAAGATGTGATGAATGATGATTTCATTGTGCATGCATGCATTTTCATGCTAATGCACTACGATAATTATATTCCGGTTGCACATGTTGGGAGACGGTAGATGCTTGGCAACGGACTTCTCAACATTGTATTTGCCTACGGTGATGGAATATTGTATTCCGGCTGCACATATTGGGAGACGGTAGATGCTTGGTAATGGGCTTCTCAATATTGTGTTTGCCTACGGTGATGGAATACTAGGGCTTGATTATTCGCCCTAGCTAGTGGAGTTGGTGTGGCCTCCCTAGCAGTGATGATGATGATGGAAGCTTCCTAAACATTAAAAAGATGTATTTCATAACATTCATATGCATTGGCATATTTACTTCATTGTTGAGGACTACTTGAGGGGAGAGGCACAACCCCCTCGTTACTTTTCTGTTGTGGACTACATGTGGGGAGAGGCACAACCCCTTCACGACTTATTTTACTTGATGCATCATGTTAATCACTCTTCTATAATGATTGTAAATCTGTCACTCTTGGATATTGTTGCCTTTTTTGTGTTGTGGCATTTTATCCAGGTAAGGAGATTTAGTGGGTTCATTGCCAGGCTTCAGGACTTTTCTCTACAGAAGCCATATTGTTTATTGTTCAGTTAGTAGCGCTTCTTACCTCTTCAGCTGTAGTGAGAGGATGTGGGGTTTGTATTGTTTCCAGACTCTAGTTCTTGTAGTTGAGTATTTACTTTTACTTTGGGACCTTGTTATGAGTCATTGTTTTAAACTGTCACACTTGGTACCTTTAGTTGTTGGAGTTTTATGCTAGTATCTTTTATTTTCCGCTGCGTATTTCATGTAAAAAGAAAGAAAAAAATTATGGTGTTGAATTATAAGGATCAATTTTCCTATCTTGTAGAATTGTTTAAGTCGCAATTCGTAGCCGGATTTTATTTTTTTCTGGGAATCTGGGACGGATCGTGACAATATTGTTCCAAGATTTTTTGTTGGAACCTTATATCGAAATGTAGGGGTCCACCCCTTGGATTTCATTTCGATACAGGAGTGTCTCTGAGACCCTTTTCATTGTTGCATTTCGATATGGACTCCCCTTTGTCTTTCTTTATTTCGATATGTCAAGCCTCTTGATGTCATTTGCTTTGGTAACATTTCGATACAGGGTCTTGTCTGACCCTCTCTCATTTCGATACGAGGGATACTCAATCGAAATGTGACATTTCGATATACCACTTAGGGTATATCGAAATGAAAATCTCTTTGCTCGATTTTCCTTATGGAGCATTTCGATATACCCCTTGGGTATATCGAAATGCATTAACCTCTGTCTCCCTTCCCTTCAGCCTCATTTCGATATGAGGTAGGGCAATCGAAATGTAGTATTTCGATATACCACATTTAGGTATATCGAAATGTAAGCCTAGTATGCCTTTTTACCTCCTTCAAGCATTTCAATATACCCATTGGGTATATCGATATGAAGTCTGTTCTACGCAACATTTGGCTTGTTGCATATCGATATGCAGTTGATGCATATCGATATGCACCTCATTAAGGGCATTTCAGGAATGAGTTTTTGAGCTCATATATATATATATATATATATATTTCTCCTTCACATCTCTCACGCCATTTACCCTCTAATTCAAAACCCTATTCGTATGTCTCTCTTTCCCCCCTCTCTCTCGGTAGTCTCCTCTCTCCCACTTCTCTCCCTTCTCTCTTCTCGAACACCCAAACCATGGGGATTCAAGGCAAACTCACTTTACAAACCTTCCTCCACGTCTTTCCCTCTACGCAACCATGGTCTCGAATCATTTATTGGAGCTCAAACCCTTACCTAGAGTTTCACGAATATTCGATTGAGGTAGAGATTTCTATCCCTTGTGTCATTATCTTTGGCTTTCTCCCTCACACTCTAAAGTTGTTAAGAAAGCCCATGGATGCATGTATATTTTCGAAATCACTCTTATAGGTTGTGTCTACCCTTCAATTGATCAAGTATAGGTATTGAGTAGGGTCTTGTTGAACTCCCTAAGGGGTTAATTAGTCGCGTCCTTGTTCGATTTCGAAAACTCCCAAATTTTATGAAAAACCCTAACGTGTCGATTTTGGATCAATTGGGAGAAAATGATCGATTTTAATTGGAATAGTTAATTGGTGAGTCTAGTAAGTGCGTTGGCACATTGAAATCGAAAATTGGATGAATTGTAAATTAACTCAAGTTTTGGGTCTAGTGTGCGATTAGGAGGCGTTACCCTAATCGTATAGGAATTAGTGAATGAAAAGATAATTGTTGGATGAAAAGACCCTAAACATGTGAGTATATTGCGGTTGGCTATATTTATGGGATTTTGATCCCCGAGATTTTGATCCCTGAGTGCTATGCATTCACGATATTGCACAATGGGGGGTTGTCTAATTCCTCTCGACGAGTTGGGAAATACTAGGAATTTACGGTTAGTTGGTTGATCACCTACTAGCTCAGAATTAGCCAAAATCTAATAACTCAATTGATTTGATAGATTAGAGAATTGGTATACTAGAAATTAATCTCCTTTGGAAATTGATAAAAATTGGTATACTAGAAATCAATGTTTTGAAAGTAATGAAAATAAGTCGTTTGGAACTCGTAGGACTTGGTAGATTGAAAACTAACTCGCTTATATTTGAGAAAGCAAGTCTTTTGAGAAAATGGTCATTGATTCCTTGTTTTTGACAAAGCGAGTCTTTTGGAAAATTGTGAGTCTTCACACCTTGGTTGACGTCGTTGAGTCTTTTAGGAACATCAAGTGTTGAATTTGAGTCAAAGAATGAAATGTGAACATTTTTACTTGAAAAATATAATGAGATCCCTATGCATACATGTTTACATTCATTGTCCCATCACACACATGTACCCCAATTTTAGAAACACTTGAATATAGATTTCTCTACTAGGCGGTGGTGCATAACCCTCTATTTTATAGGTACTTGGCTTCTTTGGATTAGAACCGCGTCTTCAGACTCCTTGTCAGGCTTTGGAGTTGGTGGTTGATAGGTTGCCTCCCCTCTTTATTTATTTATTGTACTACCTCACTTGTATAATTTCATTTCAGTTGTACATTGTAATCGAACTATGTTATAAAGTCCCACCAATCATGTATTATTTCATTTGTATCATTTTCTTACAATTAATGTAATAGAGGATACTATGGTGGTAGATGTTTTATTTCTGCAATCTAATTTCATTTAATTAGCATCTTCAAAAAAAGGTTTCAAATTTTGAGGGTGATACAGGTACATATGGATCTTATTGAAGAGATTCAAGAGAATATGGACTTATACAGTGTGCTTTATCCAATAGTTGGTTGATCAAATAATCTGCTATCTTTACTTAATTGCTTCAAGAACACGGCACAAAGTCAACATTGGATGGACTCAATTACTTTAGGATGTGTGATTGCATCAAGGTATAACCTTATATTACATGCATTTGAGACAAAAATATTTCGGGATGTTTTACTCACTTGCCATTAAGGTCTACACCAATTCTAGTCCAGATGCGACGGGAATTTGCTATTGCCCGGATTCAATGATATTTCGTGCAAATTTTTTAAGACCACATTACCCTGTACCTCCAATTCCATTATGGTGGTGGGACAATGCATCGGTCGAAGCCAAGGAGTGAGCAAACACTTATGCAACGCGTCTTAATTTGTAGTACGAAGTGATGAATGATTAAAATTTATATTGTTATGTAATTCATATTTATATCATTATGAATATTGTATTTGTAATTCAATGACTATTTTTATTAATGGAAATG
>NMUG010003242.1:0-15013 GCA_002855965.1 Monotropa hypopitys
TGGGTTGAAGCAGAATCATTAGCAAAGATCACAGAGCACAACACTGAGCAATTTGTCTGGAGAAATATCATTACCCGTTTTGGAATTCCTTATGCCATTGTGTCAGACAATGACACACAATTTCAGGACAAGTTCAAGAAGTTTTGTTCGACGTATAAGATCAAGAATTTTCATGCCTCAGTCAGCTATCCTCAAAGCAATGTCCATACTGAAGCATCTAACAAAACGGTACTCGATGGAATGAAGAAGAGATTAGAAAAAGCTAAGGGAAGATGGATACACGAGCTGCCGTTGGTTCTATGGGCTTACCGTACTACGCCAAGACGAGCTACCGGTGAGACTCCTTTTTCATTAGCCTATGGATCAGAATCTGTGATACCACTGGAGATAGGGATCCCTACAATTCGGACAGAGTTGATGGAACATGGGACAATGATCAAGCCTTAGCCATACAGTTAAACCTAGCAGAAGAAAGAAGGGAAAATGCTTTGGTCAAGCTGGCCTCCTACCATGAACAATTGGCTAAATTTCACAATCGTAAAGTCCTATTCAGAGAATTTAAGGTTGGTGATTTAGTCCTCAGAAAAGTTCTTGGTAACACAAAGGATTTTGCAGATGGTAAGTTAGGGCCAAACTGGGAAGGGCCATATAGAGTAATAGGCAAAGCTGGACGGGGAGCCTACAAACTTTAAGATCTTGATGGAGTTCAGATTCCCCGAACTTGGAATGTATCTAATTTGAAGAAGTTTTACCAGTAAAAGTTCAGAATTATTCAGATTGTATTGTTATTCTCCAGATGAATTAAATGAAAGAAGTCATGTTCTGATTTGAAGTCTTGATGTTTGAACAAGTATGTTGTATTGGCGGACTGAAGCAAGTTGGGGTTTTGAATGAGAAAGCAAAGCCTTGGCCCAACTTTCACTTCCTCATTGGGGCAATGGTCCCGAACAGGGAATACTCGGAATGGGTTGAGAATGCCTAGGACTATTGTTCCCGAGCTAAGATCCTTGATGAAAAATCCCAAGGTTTCTGAACTCAAAGCCTAAGGTTCTTAATTGATCCTAAACCAAAAGCCTGTCTTTAAGGGATGCGAAGTCCCAAGGTGGCCCCTGTTTAAAATGAGTGAATGGTCCCAAGCAGAGAATGCGGGAAAATGGGTTGAGAAGGCACATGACCATTGTTCCCGAGCTCAGTTCCTTTAGGAGATGAGAAGTTCCAAGGTCCTGATCTCAAATTTGAGTGACAAACCCTTAAGGTTCTTTGCAAGATCCTAAGCCAAAAGCTTTAAGGGATGAAAGTCTCAAGAGAGCCTAGGCTTGAAACGGGTGGGAAACCCAAAAGGGTCCAGATGGATCCTCAACCCATCATTGCCTTTAGGGGAGGTTAAGTCTCAAGACAGCCCATAGTTGAAATGAGTGAGAAACTCAAGGGATTGTAACATTCCTTGGCCAATGGAGCAATTAATTTTGCCTAAGGCCTAAAAAGGGTAGGAAACCCACAAGCCCGCGCTGCCAGTACTTGTAGGATTTCCAGAAAATGAAGGTCACAAGTACACAACAATGCGGCAAATGAAGAATGCAAGCAGTACAAGTAAGAAGTAAAGTAAAAGTTATGTAACAAGTGAAAGCAATCATAAGAAGCATAGGCAGAAGATATGCATCACAAAGTAAGAAGTTCAAATTAAAAGTCAAGTCAAGCAGCAATCACAACACTCCAGAAATCCCAAGGCAAAGATACCAGCAAGCCAGTTGCCGATATCAATAGTTTAATACTTATTACAAACCAAGTGATAAGATAAAGTTAAATAACGTCAATGATAGCCTCAGTGGTGCTCGGTGCATCAGTTGGGAGGGTTTTAGATGATAGCTATGTGTTAGCAGCCGGAGGTGGTTCAGAAACAGTTGAAGTTATTGTTGTTGAAGATGGTGGATCAGCAGCAATAGTTGAGACTTGATAGCACTCCAGAAATCCCAAGGCAAAGATACCAGCAAGCCAGTTGTTGATATCAATAGTTTAATAATTATTACAAACCAAGTGATAAGATAAAGTTAAACAATGTCAATGATAGCCTCAGTGGTGCTCGGTGCATCAGTTGGGAGGGTTTCAGATGATAGCTATGTGTTAGCAGCCGGAGGTGGTTCAGAAACAGTTGAAGTTATTGTTGTGGGAAGATGGTGGATCAGCAGCAACAGTTGAGACTTGATCAACAGCAGAGGGTAGAGAAGCAACATCAAGGACCTCGGTGGCAGCTGCAGTGGCTTCAGAAGACACTGGCAGTTCGGCAGCTGTTTTAGCAGGGGTTGTCAGACAAAGGAGGCAGTTCGACTGTCTCTGGCAGTGCGGGATCAATGTTTTCCAGCTCTGGGGAAGGAGGCTGGGATGACAGCATAAGGCTAGGTAGGGGAGTCACTGCACGGAGCGAAGAATCCACTGCCACGCCCATAAAGTCTAACGTCATCTCCCAGTACTTGGAAAAAATTGAGTCCTGCAAGCCAGAGAGTTGCTCAATGAACTCCTTTTCGTAGACTTCCCCAGTTTCTTGGGTTCCAGCAGCATGCCCGGCAGCGTGCCCATCTGCCTAAGCCTTCTTGTTCTCTTGGATATATTTTTCTTTCGTCTCTGGCAGTTCTTTGCGGCACTGTTCCAAGGCAATTGATCGGTTCTTGAACTTCTCAACAGCTTCCTTCTGCTCATCCTGGAAAGCTTCAGTGCGTCTTTTCATTTTGGCCTTGGCATCTGCCCTGGTTTTCTCCAGGAGCTCTTGCTGCTTGTTAAAACGATGGTTTGCCTCCAGCTCGACCTTCTTCACCCTGGCCTTTTCAGTGATCAGTTCAGCAGCCATATCAGCGGTCTTGTCAGTTAGCATCTTGATCTTGTCATCTTTCCTTGCGATCTGAGCCAAACGATTGCTATTCATGGTCTGTTCATGTTCTTACTGAACTTGCAACTCGGTGAGTTTCCTGTTCAGTACGGTTACGCATTGCACGACCCAGTGAAGGATGAAAAGAGAAGAGTAAGTTAAGGTTTTTTGAAGTAATAGGATATTATGATAGAATGTACCTTGAATGAGCTGGCGCAGATGGAGGCATACAGATCTCCGCTATCCTGTTTTCCATCCGCACCCATGTCCTTGAGTAGAAGAATAGCCTGGACTAGGCCCGGTGCAGTTGATAGCTCTGTGACCTGGTCGGTCTGCCGGACGAGAGCCTCCCCACCCTTGTTCAGTGCGGGGACCCAGAAAGTAGCCTCATCAGGAGTTTTTTCTCTACCTCTCAGTCCTCCTTTTCTTGGCGAAGGGCTTCATCTTCTGAAGGAGGGGTCTCCTTATCAAGAGGGATGATTGTCATCAGAGGCAGTGCAGTGGCAGACTCAGTGGAGAGTGGGAGAGGTGCCGTAAGTTGAGAGGATGTGGTTTTGGTAGAGGTGGTGGTTGATTTGGTGATGGGTTGGACGACAGTGGTTGATGGAATGCTGGTGCAGGTGGCAACAGCAGCTGCCAGTGCGGCAGTTTGCAGCACGTCTGGAGGAGCAAGTCGGTGACCCGGCGGTGAGCGGATTCTGGTGTCAGAAACCTTTTGGAACAACCCATCAAAATCGACGTATTTTGACGTGCTCTCTTTACTGTTGTTTGATTAAGGAAATGTAATGGAAAAGGAAGAAAAATGTAAACACAAGCTTAAACCCGTGAATTAGGCAGCAAAAGTGATTGATTCATCTTTCTCTTTTTGTCAAAGAATTTTGCTGCAATTGATGACTTTTTGTCCCTTAAAGATTCGTGATTTATGCAATTTGTTTCTTTCTATTTTTTTGTATTTCGTATTCGTAGCATGTTACTACTGATGTCTGATATTTTATCTTTTCTCTTAGCCATGCGAGGGTTTGTTGACAGATTACGATCAATAGTAACTGAAGCACTTACCATACCCTCTCCCCCTCTCCTTCTCCAATCTTTACAATGAACTTTTTTTTAAAGTTGAGTGTGAATGTCATTTATCCTAGCTCAGCTATTTTTCTTATCAACAATGTTATGCGTACCGATTCTGTACACCGATTCGTGCACCGAAAACAGGTTTCGACCGGTGAGAGTCGACGAAACAGCGTCGTTTCATTACAACGAAAGCAGACTCACCAATCGGAATCTGTTTCCGGTGTACAAATCGGTGTATGGATCGGTACACATAACATTTTTCTTTTCTTATCCCGTCTGTATACAATACTCGGTCATTTGAAATATGGGAATGCACGCTTGCACAGCGATCCCATTAGTTTTGTCAGTACATCTGACCTGGTATTATGTCGTTAGCTTTCAGAAGCTGCATCTTCAAACTTTTAAAATGCACAAAAAGAAAAGAGAACCAAAGTTGGTGAGTTGTACGGAGAAGCACAAAAAGTGTTTGGAATGCGTCATCACTTCCCTTTTTTTATGAACTTTGATTCACTTAAAACACTTAATTGGGGATGGGTTGGGGGTGATAAGTTTCCTGACTACGCGGTTCTCTAAAAATAATTTTGGCTCAACATTGTCCTAGGATGGGGGGCAGCAAGGCATAGTCGTTCAAAGTGCTTACATGATAAAAAAGTGATATGCTAAATTGTTAGTGCTCAACTTTTCAACGAAAATACAGTCCTAGAAAAGGAAAAGGAAAAAAGATCAAAAGTGGAAGTATGTATTCAGATTGATATCAATCACTTCAAAATCTATATTGGTATTCTGCGACTGACTTTCATATTTGCATAACCCAGCCGGAGATGGATAGGCGGGGTTGGCCCTGGAAGAAGAAATCCTCCGACAAGGCTGGAACTGAGAAAGCACTTGCTGCTTTGGAATCTTCTGGTGCTTCAGCTGGCTATCAGGGTGATCAGGTATATCCAGTGTGGCAGTGGCATTAGCACCATGGTATTAGTTATTTTATTTATTCAGTTTTAGAACTGGTTGCTAATAAATTATCTGAAAAAAGTTCTGTTCAAAGAAGAGTGCTTCTGTTGGCTCATGATAGCATTAATTATGGTTTCTGGTTCCTACTGATAGGCCTTTGCTTATGTTGAATATCAGGAAATTTACGATTACTAAATTGGGATTTTTTAGGTCTCAAATAGTGAATGGTAAATATGGTATTTGATGAATTATGAGAACAACTTGCTGAATCTTTGGAAAGCTGATCCTGTTGCATGCTGCTTTTTAGAGATTTCTCCATTCTCATTAATCTCGTGACTATTGGTTTTGGCATGTGTAATTTGATGCATCCTCGATCTTTGAAGGACATGAAAGTCAATATCATTGACGGTGAACCCTGAGGGGTAGCTCGGCTCGTAAACTGTGTTCAACGGGTGTCAGTTCGAGTCCCTTCGGGCCTCAATTGCATTTTCTTGGCTAACTTAAGGGCTTCTAGATTAGTGTCTCTCAGAATCAGTTGGGCTTGGCAGTGATATTGGGCCATCAAAAAAAATGTCATGTACACAACTAAGGTTTATGTTTTCTGTTGGAATGTGTCCCACATCGCCTAATCATATCTCATCTCTATTGGTTATAAGTTTCAAGTTCCCCTCTCCTTAACACCTTGGTTTTAAGGAGGAATGTGGGCTTGGGCTTTTCAACTTGGTATCAGAGCTTGGTTGAGTCTGTCGGGTATGCCGAGTGTCAAGGCTACTCTGTGTTGTGGTTCAGGAGGGTGTGTTGGAATGTGTCCCACATCGCCTAATCATATCCCATCTCTATTGGTTATAAGTTTCAAGTTCCTCTCTCCTTAACACCTTGGTTTTAAGGAGGAATGTGGACTTGGACTTTTCAACTTTTTCCACTGAAGTTAAAAAGCTTTTTGAAACTTTGAAATAGTTATACTTCTCCTTTTCAGGTGTTTTAGGGTCAGAAAAATGTTTGAGTGGCATGCAATGCTATGCAATGAGAACAATAGAATCTCGAAAGACACATCAATGGAGAGTATTTTATCAAGATTACACTCCTTTTGTGATCAATTTGTTACAGTCAATCATATCTTCCCTTACTCCAGCATATACTGATTTGAGCCTCACTGTTGGAAGTGATTTTAATGGAATTTGTATATTATGCATTTTCACTTGTTTGATCTAATTATCCTTGTTTTGAACCCTCATTTTGTTGATTTATTTATTCTGGTGGCAGGATAAGTACAAAAAATCAAACTATGTTCAATTACAAGTGGAGTCTTATTCACGTCTAACCTGGTTGGAGGATCAAGTGAAGAATTACGAGGATCAAGTGAAGGATTTAGAAGATCAAGTGAAGGATTTAGATGATCAAGTTGACGAGCTCAATGACAAGCTATCCGAAGCCCATACAGAGATGACTAACAAGGACAACTTAGTGAAACAGCATGCTAAAGTTGCTGAAGAAGCTGTCTCAGGTATGGTGCTGTATTTTTTAGTGTTATAAAAGTTCGTGGAATTGATTAATGCACCTCTCCTATGTGCCTTTTTCTTTAGTTAGGTTCAGAATGCAAAAAGTGAAACCTCTTTATACTGCAGGTTGGGAAAAGGCCGAGGCAGAAGCTTTGACACTAAAAAATCATCTAGAATCCGTCACTCTACTAAAGCTTACTGCTGAGGATAGAGCTTCACACTTAGATGGTGCTCTGAAGGAGTGCATGCGGCAGGTAAGGAATTTGAAGGAAGAACATGAAGAGAGATTGCATGAAGTCATTCTTACCAAAACAAAGCAGTGTGATAAAATAAGGCTTGAACTTGAATCAAAGATAGCTAACTTGGACCAAGAACTCCTTAGGTCTGCAGCAGAAAATGCAGCAATTTCAAGATCATTGCAGGAGCGTTCAAACACGCTCATTCAGATAAGGGAAGAGAAATCGCAAGCGGAGGTAGACATTGAATTACTGAAGGGCAACATTGAATCACGCGAAAGAGAAGTTAATTCGCTCAAGTACGAACTCCACATAGTTACAAAAGAGCTGGAAATCCGTAACGAGGAAAATAACATGAGTACAAGGTCTGCAGAAGTAGCCAACAAGCAGCATTTGGAAGGAGCCAAGAAAATTGCTAAGTTGGAAGCAGAGTGCCAAAGATTGCGAGGTCTTGTTAGGAAGAAGTTGCCGGGTCCTGCAGCTCTTGCCCAAATGAAGTTAGAAGTTGAGAACTTGGGAAGGGATCAGGGGGAGGCTCGATTAAGGAGGTCTTCTTTAAAGCCTTCTAGTCCACATGCATCCCAATTGCCTGAATTTGGCTTTGACAATGTTCAAAAATTCCAGAAAGAGAACGAGTTTCTCACGGAACGTTTATTTGCAATGGAAGAAGAAACAAAGATGTTGAAAGAAGCTTTGGCAAAGTGTAATAGCGAATTGCAAGCTTCAAGGAGTATTTGTGCTAAAACAGTTAGCAAGCTTCAAAGCTTGGAATCACATCTTCAAGCTAACAATCAAAGTCCCACAAAATCTAATGTTCAAATTGCTGGCAGTCCACCTAGTTTAACCTCCATGTCTGAAGATGGAAACGACGATGAGGCAAGTGTTGCTGGTTCGTGGGCTATAACAATGATTTCTGAGGGCTCCCATTTGAAGAAGGAGAAGCATGTCGAGAAGCCTAACAGTGTTGAAAATGCACATCACCTGGAGCTTATGGATGACTTCTTGGAGATGGAAAAGTTGGCATATTCATCAAATGATACCAATGGAGGCATATCTGGTTTGGATGTTTCCACTCATTATAGATCCGAAGTCGCTAACCGAGATAATTCAGAGGAAGTGACAATTGATCCTCATTTTGATACTAATCTACTGCATGCGAAATCTGAAGCTGATTTACTTCCCTTGACAAAGTTCCAATCAAGAATCTCTGTGTTGTTTGAGTCTATGTCTAAGGACTCTGACATGGAAATGATTTTGGATGACATGAGAAGGTTTGTGCAGGAAACACAAGATAGTCTACATCAGTACTCCGTGGGTTGTCCTGAGGGACCCGAGGTAAATGCAGAGAAGGAAATTTGTTTGTCCACAGGTAGTAAGCCAAATGAAGAAACAGTGCAACCAGTTAGTGATGAATTGGCAGACGCCATGTCTCAGATTCATGACTTTGTATTGGTTTTGGAGAAAGAAGCCATGGCTGTCCAGGGCTCATCTCCTGATGGGGATGGATTGAGCCAAAAAATTCAAGTGTTATCTGCCACCTTTGATAAGGTTATTCACAGCCAATTAAGCTTGCCTGATTATGTTCTTGATCTTTCGCATGTTCTGAATAAAGCCAGTGAACTTCACTTTAATGTCCTGGGCTTCAAAAACAATGGAGCAGAAGCAATTGGTTCTGATTGCATTGACAAGGTTGCCTTACCTGAGCATAAGGTTCAGGATATATGTAGAGAGAGATACTCAAATGGTTGTGCTAGCTTTTCTGACACCACTTCTGATTTTGACATTCCCCATGAAGGCAGTTTCATCCATTCCTTTGAATCAAATGCCACATCACGGAAATGCTCAATTGAGGAATTCGAACAAATGACACTAGAAAAAGAAAACATGGTTTTGGATATGACTAGATGTATTGAAAATCTGGAAAGCACTAAAATTCAGCTACAGGAAACGGAGCAGCTTCTCGCGGAAGTTAAGTCACAATTAACATCTGCTCAAAAGTTGAACGGCTTGGCTGAGACACAACTGAAATGTATGGCTGAGTCGTACAAGTCTCTTGAAGTACGCACAGAGGAGTTACAAACCGAAGCGAATCTACTTCGAGCTAAAACAGAAAGCTTAGACAATGAGCTTAAAGAGGAAAGGTTGAATCATCAGGATGCTCTGGCTAAGTGCAAGGATCTTCAAGAGAAACTGCAAAGGTTAGCACCTTGTAACTTTCTGAGAGAAAAGATATAATATTGTATATTGAATGTTCTGTTTAATACAAAAGAAGAGTACAGATATACAAACTATACAACGCCTATTTAGGAAAGAACAAATAAAGGAAAACAAAATGAAAGATATCAATTGCATATTTAAAAGACTATTAAATGGAAATAGAATATTCACATAATATATTCTAAAAATATATTAACTATCTTTAGAATATACGTGATATTCTCACCCCCTCAAACTCACGATGATTCCATAGAAATCATTGAGAGTTTGTACAATAAGAACTGGAAACGAGCAGCCGCATGAGTCTTCGTGAAGAAATCAGTAATTTGAAGAGTGGATGAAACAAAAGGTAGAGAAATAACGTCAGTTTGAAGATGGTGACAAGTGAGCTGACAGTCGATCTCAATGTGCTTGGTGCGCTAATGAAAAACAGTATTATAAGCAATCTGAATAATACTACGATTGTCACAGTAGAGAGGTGTAAGTGAAGACTGAGGAGCATCCAAGTCAGAGGAGCCAACGAAGCCAAATAATCTTAGCAGTAGCCTGAGCTATAGCACGATATTCAGCCTCAGCAGTACAGCGAGCAATGACAGATTGTTTCTTGCTACTCAAGGAAATGAGAGAATCCCCAAGAAAAACACAAATACCTGGGGTAGACTTGCAGTCCATCACATCACCAGCCCAATCATCATCAACATAAGCATGCAACTCCAGTGAAGAGGTTGAAGACAAAAGAACTTGAAATATTGTCTCTTGGACATACCGCATGATACGTAGTAAAGTAGCCCAATGGGTGGATCGTGGGGCAGAAATATACTTGCTCACATGTACAACATAAGTCAGATCTGGACGAGTCGCGGTCAGATAAACCAAGCAGGCTACAAGCTCCCGATAAAGAGTAGGATCATTTAAAGGTTCTCCATCATTCAGGACAAATTGAGCATGGAGCTCAATCGGTGTAACAGATGTCTTTGAGTTTGTGAGACGAGCACGATGGAGGATATCATTGGCATACTTATCCTGAGACAAGAAATAGTCCAAGAAAATAATGCAAATAACCCAGGTCTGTCATCTCAAATGTATCAAACATATGTTTGACACAAGCAATAGTAGCAAGATCAGATCCAGTGATGATCACATCATCTATATAGAGAAATAAGATAATAAGCCCATTGGTGGTGCGAAGAAGAAACAATGCCGAATTATGAGCATTGGGAAAGAAACCAAGTTGGGTGACAACACCTTGGAAGCGGTCATACCAAGCCCGAGGGGTCTGTTTGAAACCATACAAAGCTCGACGAAGGCGACAAACATACCCATGAGAATGAGATAATCCAGGAGGACACATATAAACTTTCTCAGTCAGCAAGCCGTTGAGAAAATTATTTTTAACATCCATCTGATACAGAGGCCAATAACGAGCAACAACAACAGAAATCAGAGTCCGAAGGGATCATTTTGGCAACTGGTGCAAAAGTCTCTTCATTGTCAATACCACACTCCTTAGAAAATCCTTTAGCTACAAGACGAGCCTTGTAGCGTTCTAATGTCCCATCGGAATGAGTTTTAACTTTGAATACCCATTTACACCCAACAATGTTTTTACTTGTAGGATAAGGTATCGTCTCCTATGTAGAAGTCCTAGCAAGAGCAGAAAGTTCTTGCATAGCAATGACCTACTTAGGATCCTGACAGGCCTTTTTATAAGACTTTCACAGGGCGTCTATCATGAAGTGGGTAGCGGCGAGGAGCAGGATCAGAATCCACAGAGGCTGTAGGGACATGGGGAGACATTGGTGGTTCTGTTGGTCGTCGTCGCGAGTAGATCAGAAGGGGAGCAGGAGAAGGAGCAACATGAGAAGGAGCAACACGAGAAGAAGCATCTGAAATAGGCACAGGATTAGGAGGAATAGTAGATATATACTTATCACAGATGAGTTCATCCGAAAATGGATCAATGGATAGTAATTCTTGTTTAGAGACAGACGGAGAGGCAGAGGGAAGATGATAATAGGGAAGACACTCATGAAAAACAACGTGTCAGGAGACATAGAGATGTTGGGACACATGATCATAACAGCGATAGCTGTTTTGAGTGGTGCTATAGCCCAGAAAAACAGAGAGAGTAGATCGAGCACTGAGTTTAGTACGAGCTTTTTTAGGAAGGAGAACAAAACATGCACATTCAATTACTCAAAGAAGCGAGTAATTGGGGTGATAGAAAATAGTACCTCATAACGTTTTTTTCCAGACATAAGTAGACTGGGCATACAATTGATGAAAGACAGCAGTGAGCACTGCTTTACCCCTAAAACAACTGGGAACAAATGTAAAGAGAAGAAGGGATCTAGCAGTCTCAAGAAGATGATGATGCTTACGTTCAACACGACTATTTTGAGTAGGAGTATCACTACAAGAGGACTGATGTATGCTACCTAGAGATGACAAGTAATCAGTAAAGACACTTTTTTATACTCCCCACCCAGATCAGACCGCAAAATTTTAATTGTAGAAGTAAATTGAGCAGTCACCATGGATTGAAAAGACTAATAAATCTCATAGAAATCATATTTATGTTTCCTAAAGTACACCTACGTGTTTGTGCAATACTGATGCTCTGGATGCTGAATGAAGGAAGCTTGTTAATGTGCACATGAAGTAATTTGGGCTTTTGGGCCTACCCTTTCTGATGTCTTTTGGCTTTGATTTGGGGGTATGATTCCACAACAAAACGTCCCTTTAGTTCCTCGATTTTTGACGGTATATGGGGGCACTGTTTCAGTGATTTTATTAGAGCAACCACTTTGTGCATATTGTCAAAGGTTAGATCTGTCTCCAATCCTTCCCCCGCCCATACCCTCAACGATTGGGGACTACTTGGGTTATGTTATGTTGTTGTATAAGGTAGACCCATATGAATCGAGAATAATTATCAACGAAAGTAACATAATAGGTTGTTAAGTTAGTGTTTATTTATTAGTCTTTATTTCTAGGGGTAGTTTGGTCATTTGTATATGTTGTCCATATATTCAATGTTGTGAGGTGGAATAATATACGGGACATTTTTATCCAAAGTTGTTCCCGCTTACATGGTATCAGAGCGGTTCGAGAACCCTAGCCGCCAACCATTTTCAGGTCGTCCGACCTTCCGGCGTTAGTCGCCGGCACTCAGTCACCTCTGGTCGCGCCTCCCTTCCAGCGGTAGCCATCCCTCTCGATCGCGACCAGTCGCCTCTCTCCCTGGCATCTAGTCTTCGCGCCTAGCTTCTTCGACTGTTTCCCGTCGTCTAGCCTCTCCAGCGACGACTTGCCTCTTCGGCCTCTCTGGCCGCCGCTCTGGTCGTGACCAGCCCCAGCTCCGGTGTTTGTCGCCTGATACAGCTCTTCTCCGGCGTTTCTTGCCACCTCCAGCCGTCGCCTGCTATTCTCCAGCCCCTCCAGCCTTCGCCTGGCCTCCGGCGACCTTATCGGCAGTTGTCGCCTACCTCCGGTGACTCTTGAACTGCTCCGGCAACTTTCATTGGCTGTTTTTTGGCTTCTAGGCTACTGGGCTGTTCCGGGTTCCTTTGGTACAGACTCCGACGAACCTCCGTGGATTTTTGGTGATTTTCTGTGTTTTCTGGGTTGGTTTTTCATTCTGTATCAGTGTTTCAGTTTTCTGATGCATGTGCTGATCTCCGGTAAGACTGGTCCGACTGTAGTTTATGTTTTTTCTTGCATTGCTCATGCATATTGAGTTAGCTTAGTCCGTTGGTGTTAGCTGATATCCTCCACGGAACTCACAACCGTTGTGTGGCTATGTCAGGGAAACCAACAAACCCACCGAAACTTACATTGCATTTGGTTGTGGTGTGACTGATTATTACCACTTGTTTGAGGATTGCGACTTAGTTTATTGGGTTCTTGGCTTTTGGGTTTTATCGTTTGGATTGTTCTGCTTTGGCCCTGTTATTGTCAATTGGGTGATCTGTGGTTGATATGGACTCTTCAAGGATAGATATTTCTCTTACTGGTCCTCTTTCTCAGGGAGAGTTGCATACTCTCAGACGCCTCGTGGCCAAGCTTAGTATTTCCCCTACCACATCTTCTGCATCCGCTTCAGTTCCCTTCTCTAACCTTTTTGCCAACTCCGATATACAAGCAAATATTTCTACAACTTCATCTCTTCCTTGGATAATTGATTCGGGTGCAAATGACCACATGACAGGTTGCTCCTCCTTTTTTGATTCCTATTCCACTTGCTCTGGTAAGGACAAAGTCAGAGTTGCTGATGGTTCTCTATCTTCTATTTCGGGAA
Source organism: Monotropa hypopitys (assembly GCA_002855965.1). Lineage (NCBI taxonomy): Eukaryota > Viridiplantae > Streptophyta > Magnoliopsida > Ericales > Ericaceae > Monotropa > Monotropa hypopitys. Next base: position 13,129 of record NMUG010003242.1, read on the forward strand.
AAGGTTCTATAAATTGTTCTCCAAACATTTCACTTTCTTCAGTTCTTCACGTTCCCAATTTTTCTACTAATCTCCTATCTGTTAGTAGTCTTACTCAATCCCTAAATTGCTCCGTAACATTTTTTCCTACACATTGTATCTTTCAAGATTTAAATACGGGAAGGATGATTGGCAGTGGTAAAGTGCAAGGGGGACTTTACTGTTTGGAATCGACACCTAATCCAATTTGTTCACCTGTGTCATCTGGTCGAGCCCTTGCTGCAGATACGAGTTCAGCTCTTCCTTTGTTACATCAATGGCATCGTAGATTGGGTCATCCATCTTTTAGAATTCTAGAAAAATTGTTCCCAAGTTTGACTAAGAAATGTCTTCGGAGTCGATTCCTTTGTGAAGCTTGTGAGCTAGCAAAACATAAACGCTCTTTTTATGCCCCTATTAACCAACGAAGTGATTCACCTTTTTCAATCATCCATTCTGATGTTTGGGGCCCTTCTCCAGTTGTGTCTCTTAATGGATATCACTGGTTTGTCACATTTATTGATTGTCACTCTCGTGTCACCTGGGTATATTTACTTCGGTCAAAAAAATGAAGTCTTTTCATGCTTTCAATCCTTTCATCAAATGGTGCGCACTCAATTTGACACCACCATTAAAGTTCTTCGCAGTGACAATGGGACCGAGTATTTAGATGGGTCCTTTCGCACATATCTTGAACAATTTGGTATTCTTTTTCAGACAACTTGTGTTGGCACACCACAACAGAATGGAGTTGCCGAGCGCAAGAATCGTCATCTTGCTGAGGTTGCTCGCTCACTCTTGTTCACAATGAACATTCCCAAGTATTTTTGGGGGGAAGCTATCCTTACTGCAGCCTTTCTTATTAATCGTATGCCCTCCAGTGTTCTCCAATTTCAATCTCCTATTAGATTTCTCCCTGGTGGTTCTAGGATCAGTTCTCTTCCTCCTAGAGTTTTTGGTTGCATGTGTTTTGTCCGTGCCCCTAAAGTTTCTGGTGGTAAGTTAGATCCCAAAGCACGCCGGTGTATTTTTCTTGGCTATACTCCTAGTCAAAAATGTTATAAATGTTATGACCCACACTCTCGCAAAATGTATGTCTCTATGGATGTCACTTTTTGGGAAACCAAGTCCTTTTACCCCCTCTCATCTTTTCAGGGGGAGAATAATAACCAGGAAGAAATGAGAGATGAAGAAAGGTTGACATCCTATACTCCAGAGTCTTGGTCGTATTTTCCGTTACATTGCCATCGTGAGGGGGAGACAAGAACTTTTGAAAAGGAACCAATAGTTGAAACGAGTGTTGATCATGATATTGGTGGACGTCTGGACAATCCAGATTTGAGAACTTATTCATGACGAGAGAAGTATACTTGTGTTGAGCCACCTTGCCAATCACCAACTCCTGTTCCTGCCTCTTCTTGTAATGAACTTGATGTTCCTATTGCTCCAGACCCTAATAATCTAACTGAGTCCCCTGGTACTACTCCTTCCTCCTTATATCTTCCTTTTGATGATCTTGATGTGCCCATTGCTCATAGGAAGCCAACCCGAACGCATAAAGTGTCGTCTCGATTATGTACCCAACATCCTATTTCACAATTTGTTTCATATTCTCGTTTATCTCCTTCGCATAGTGCTTTTGTCTCTGCCATTGCCTCTATATCTATTCCGCAAAATTGGAAGGAAGCTCTTACAATACCTGAGTGGAAAGAAGCTATGGTAGAGGAGATGACAGCCCTGAAGAAAAATGGCACATGGGAACTTGCACCTCTTCCTAAAGAAAAGAAGTCGGTGAGTTGCAAATGGGTGTTTACTGTGAAATACAAGGCTGACGGGGTCGTTGAGAGGTACAAAGCAAGACTTGTTG
>NMUG010003243.1:0-15012 GCA_002855965.1 Monotropa hypopitys
TCCAGCCTTCATCATCTTAGTCGGCAGAGCAACAACTTCAGTTGAAGGATGCAGAGATTGCCTTTCTCAAGGACCAACTTGACAAGCTTACTAATCTGGTCATGCATCCTCCGGCAGCTGTTTCCGACAGCTAGCGAGACAGGGAGAAGTCCCCTTCTAAAGCAGATACCGAGCAAACAACATGACATTTGACACTACAGCGATTGAAGAAGTCGAACGATCACGACCACTTAGGCAAGGCCAAGATCTCTAACCGAAGCCCCCGCCTAAGTGTCAGTCAAATGGTAAGCCTACCTGGTCCTCTAAGCACCGGACCTCCAGTGACGTTGTTGCGAGTTCTCATTCTGGCAAGTCTTCTCATGAGACTCTACGTCTGCGACAACAGAACCTTTGTCCTCATCAATTCTAGGGATGTTATTGCCGACTCTGTATAGGTACACTCAAAAGAGCGTCCGGACACTCGACCAAAGGCTTGCAAGGAGAGAGCCCACGAACGTTCAGACAACATAAAGATGGAAATAGAAATGACCGAATGAAGGGCATCAACACAAGAAGAATCACAGTCGATGCCATGATTCTCCTCGCCTCTGGCCAGAAAAGGACTTGAGGATCACATCACAAAGAAGGCCCATACTGTTGACTGTTCTGCTAGAGATGGCCTCCCTTCAACGCCAACCATCGACGCAAGGATTCAACAAGTCAGCCTCTCTATATTCATCAAGGAGATTGAGTCGGCAACTCTTTCGCCCAGCTTCAGTCTCCCCAAGTTCACGAAGTATGATCTGAAGATGGATGCCTACACCCACCTCATCCACTACTACCGATCATCTTCCTCTACACCACCGACGACTCCGTTATGTGCAAGGTGTTTCCTACCCGTCTTGGCACTCTTGGATCCCTCTGGTTCAATAAGCTCCTGCCCTATAGCATTACTTGTTGCAGGGATCTTGAACGGGCATTCATGGCTCGATTCGTAACGAGTAGCAAGCAAAGGAAGGAAGTCGATGCCCTTACTCCGAAAATGTCCGTAGGAGATCCTCCGATAGTACACTGACCGTTACTCGGAGCTTTTCAATGAATTCCAGGACCACGATTAGACTGTTACCGCAACATCGTTCAAGGTCGGCTTGGAGTCAGACAATCGGATCTTTAGCGACTTGATGTTACATCCTCCGGAAGACCTGGATGATATTATGCTCCGAATCGAAAAATTCTTCCAGCTGGAGGATCTTCTAGCCTAATGGGTGGCCCAATGCCCGGTACATTCCCCCTAGCCATCTCACAGCTTCAGAAGCAGAGACAAAACATCATTAAATCAGGACCGAAGCGTCAACTGAAGCCTCACAACTTCATCGCCGAGGTGATCGTCTTTACGGTGCCTACCTATAATATGGTTCTCAAGCACATCGAGAATCAGACGTTCTTCAGCTACTTGGACCATAAACTGGGAACCGAAGGCATGACGAAAGACAAAATGGTCTACTGCACCTTCCACAAGGAGCATAGTCATTTCACGACCGGCTGCAGACCTTCAAGGCGTACCTGGAATGTTTGGTACAACAGGGACACCTTGACAAATGGGTCAACCACACTAAGATCCAGGAACACGCCTAGACTACCGGACAAGCAGCACAGTTGGAAGAGGTTGTTCTGATGATCAATGTAATCCACAACCCCCTCAACAAAGAGGCTGTCGAACGCCTTTGCATCTTACTCGACCGGACTACTACTCCAAAGCAAGTGCTCACGGTCGGGTTCACGCAGAATCAGAAGCACACTACCGAACAGTCTAGGTGGTCCATCACCTTTACAGAAAGGGATATCAAGTGGGTCCAGCTGTCGCACAACGATGCTTGGTGGTCACGATACACATCACCCCTACCAATGTTCACCGGATCCTCGTCAACCAGGAGATCTCCGCCGAAACACTCATGATTTCTGCCGAAGACCTCCAGCCTGCTGACATCCCCACTAGTTAGCTTCAACGGGGCTCCGGTCTGGCCACTCGACAAGATCACCCTGCCAGTTCGGGCATGGTCTAGGACTATCTACACTGAGTTCATAGTTGTCGACGTTCCAAGCCCATACAACGTCATCATTGACCGGGCTTGGATCCACTCAATGCAAGAAATCGCCTCCACCTACCATCATGTCATCCGGTTCATTGGAGCATCTGGACGACAAGAAGATATCTATGGCGACCGGGCGACATCAAAGAAATGTTATATATCTGTCGTCCGTGGAAACAAGAAGGCCAAACAAGTACAATGGGTGGAGGTGCCCGACACCCCTGTCCTCGAAGCCGTAGGAGCTCCGGCTGCCGACAAAGAAGTAGAAGGGATGGTCTAAGTCCTGATCAATCAGGATGGCAGCCGGACATTTCTCATCGATTCCTCTCTCAGCGAGCTAGAGCATGAAGAAATGATTTGATTCCTCAAAGCAACATTGAGGCCTTCGCCTGGACTCTGTACGAGATGCCCGACGTCGACACGTCGTTCATATATATCATCAGTTGAATGTCGATCCGACGTGGCATCCCGTAGTCCAAAGGCCTAGACGTTCCTCTCCGGTACATACGCAGGCGGTCGTCGAAGAAGTAGACCGACTGCTTGAAGCCAGCACCATCCGGGAGGTCTAGTACCCAACCTGGTTGGCCAACACTGTCGTCGTCAAGAAGAAGTCCGACAAATGGCGAGTCTGCATAGACTGCACAAATTTCAACGATGCCTGTCCAAAGGACTGTTTTTTCTTAGATAGGATAGATCAACTTGTAGACACCGCTGTCGGACACACGAGGCTCAGCTTCTTTGATGCCTACAGAGGCTACCATCAGATCTCTATGACAGAAGAAGACATGGAGAAGACGACCTTCATGACTCCAAAAGGAGTCTTCTGTTACAAAGTCATGACCTTCGACCTAAAGAATGCCGGAGCCACCTATCAGCGAATGGTCTCCCGGATGTTCTGTCGGCAAATTCGGGACACCATAAAGGCATACATTGATGATATGGTGATCAAAAGCAAGCTTCCGACCGACCACATCCGGCATCTCACGGAAGTCTTTGAGGTACTAAAAAGACAATCTTCAGTTAAAACGTCGAAAAGTGTGCCTTCGATGTCGGGTCCGACAAGTTCCTCAACTATCTTGTAACCAACCGGGGAATAGAAGTGGATTCGGCCCAGGTCACAACAGTGTCCAACTTGAGACCTCCGGCGACCATGAAAGAAGTCCAACGCCTCACGGGAATGGCAACGACCCTCAACCGATTCATCTAACGGTCGTCCGACCTCTGTCGACCGTTCTTTCAGGCGATCAAGACCAGCCAATGCAGTTTCAAGTGGATGGAGGAGTGTGACGAAGCCCTCTGGAATCTCAAGAAGTACATTACCCAGCCTCCGGTCATGGTTACGCCGAAGGACTTTGAGCCATTCCTGCTATATCTTGCCATCTCCCGGCATATCGTCATCTGAGTACTCTGTCGAGCGGAAGGAAGAGAGCATCAACCCATCTACTACACAAGCAAGACAATGCTTCCTGTCGAAACCATGTACTTATCCCTTGAAAAACTTGCTCTTGCCTTGGTTTCAGCATGCAGGAGGATGTCCTCCTACTTCCAGCAGTACACAATTGTGGTTCTCACCAAGCACCCACTCAAGACAGTCCTCTGGAAGGCCGACCTCTCCAACTAGATCTCCAAGTGGGCCGTCAAACTTGCCAACTTCGACATCAAGTATCAGCCTAGGACTGCCACCAAGGCTTAGGTCTTGTCCGACTTTGTTGCTGAGCTCTCCCCCGGGGTAACACCCTAGAAGACGCAGACGAGTCGGTCATCCGAAGGCCAGGATATGTCGACTGCCTCCACCGCCCCTCCACCACCCAAAAAGATGTCGGTAGCAACTATCCAACGATCGACACTCGTATGAAAGCTATTCCACAGGGACACCTGGAAGCTACACGTTGACGGAGTATCAAATAGTAGGGGATCTGGTGCATGCATTGTTCTAGTCTTCCCTGACTGCATCATGCACGAGAATTCCCTCACCATCGAGTATCTGACATCCAACAATGAATCCAAATACGAAGCCCTAATTCTCCGGATTGCGCCTAGCCAATCATGTCGGTGACAAAGAACTCATTGTCTATAGCGACTCTCATCTCATCGTTAACAAACTCACTGAAGGGTATGGAGAAAGGGATGAAAGAATACTCAAGTACCTCAGTTCGGCGATCAACGAAATGCAGAAATTCAGGACAATCCAGATAGAGCAGATTGCCAGGGAACGTAATTCACACGTCGATGCCCTAGCTGGTCTTGCCTCAACATGCGCATCCTCTAGTTACCGGATCATCATACTTGGTTCCATTCCCAAGCCCAGCTTCGAGTTATTTGCCAAAGAAGTCAACAATGTAGATGTTAGCCCAAGCTGGATGGATGAGGTTCTTGCCTTCCTGAAGAATGATCAGTTGCCGGAGGACCATAGAGAAGCCTACAAGATCCGATGCAAGGCAGTCAAATTTTGGCTGTCACTAACGGAGGCTCTCTAACGGAGATCAAGGACCTGACCCTACCTTCTGTGTGTGTATCCAAACCAGGTCACAGGGATCCTGCAAGAGTTACACTCCAGCAGTGGGGGTGTCACTCTGACAGAAGGTCCCTAGCCCACCGTGCACTCACACAGTGGTACTAGTGGTCCAAGATGCGAGCCGATGCCGAAGAATATGTTCGGACATGCCACAAGTGCCAACTCGTCGCTCTGGACATCTACTGTCCAGCCGAAGAACTTTAGTCGGTCATCAGTCCTTGGCCATTTACCCAATGGGACATCGACATAGTCGGCAAACTACCGATGGCTCCTGGGGGATTCAAGTTTCTCCTAACTGCAACAGACTACTTCACCAAATGGATAAAAGTTGAACCCCTCGTCACCATTGCCGAAGCCGACAAGAAGCATTTTATCTAGAAGAACATCGTGTCCAGATTCGGTTTGCCATATGCTATAGTGTCTGACAACGACACTCAGTTCGTCGGCGATCTCGTCTCCAACACACGTGAAGAGCTCGTCATCACTTTCTTCAACTCCACTCCCTACCATCCTCAGTGTAACGGCCAGACGGAAGCCTCCAACAAGACCATATCTGCCGGAATCAAGAGACGACTGGAGACCAAACGGGAAGATGTAAAAAGAGCTCTCACATGTCCTATGGGCCTACCGGATAACTTCCCTCCGATCAACTGGTTAGGTTCCTTATTCTATAGCCTTCGGCGTGGAGGCAGTCATCCCAGTTTAGTCCGGACTTCCAACCCATCTGGACACAACACTTCGATCAGCCGACCAACGATGCAACCCTGGCCGCTGACCTCAATCTTCTCGAAGAAAGAAGGAAGACTGCCCGAATCAAGCTGCCCTCCTACCAACAGGAAGTGGTCAGGGCCTTCAACAATATGTTTGTGTCCGGACATTCAAGCCGGACGAGCTGGTGCTCCGGAAGGTTATTCTGAAAAGAAAGAAACAGACGCTTATGCCTAACTGTGAGGGTCCGTTGAGGGTTACAAAGGTCATCGGCAAGGGAGCCTACAAACTTGAAGAGGTGAATAACACACCCATTGACAAACCATGGAGCGCTCACAACCTCCAAAAATACTATCACTAACCTATAGATACTTGTACAGTCTCTGGATCAAACTTTTGTAATTTATTACTGTTTTTATAATGAAATCCCATTCTTCGATTCCATTGTATTGTTCTACCAAAATTGAATCACAGCCCAGATAGTCCTCATCCGATCAGTCAGGTCACTCTTCACCACAGCCATTTACGGGTCATGTTCCGTGCCGGATGCTTGACTCCGGAGCCTTAAATAGTCCAGTCGACATTTAGTAGAGCAGAAAACCTATACTTGCCCTCAATGGGTCAAACTATGTACCGAATGTTGGACCCTGGGCCTCAAAGGTCTAGTCAGCCTTCAGCGGAGCTCTGGCAAAATGCAGAATCGACAGGAAGCTATCGCCCGACATTCTTTGTCTGACAGGCCCTTGCCAACACAACAGATGTTTAACACTGAAGCCCTATAAGCTTCAGTCGGTATCCAGTGGATCCTGGGTATTCGGTTGAACACCTGGTCTTACCCTCTTATGGGTCGCCCTAATCCAGGTTACAGTGAATACACCATCCAAGCCTCTGGACTGGACAATGCTCGATTTATTCGAACCTCTTGCCCTTTAATGGGACGCCTAAGGCCAAGTCTTCGATTGTAAAATTGGTAGGCCTTTGGCCAGGACATTCTTGCCCTTTTACAGATCGCCTAAGGCCAAGCCTTCGATTCACAAACCAATAGGCATTCTGCCCTTTTAAGGGTCACCCAAAGCCAAGCCTTTGGTTCATAAACCAATAGGCCTTCGGCAAACCTTCTGCCCTTCTATGGGTCGTCCAAAGCCATGCCTTTAGTTCACAAATCAATAGGCTTTCGAAAAACCTTCAGTCGTCCGAATCTTACTACAATTCCTACCATTTCATCACTTCGTCTTCGTCAAGACTACCCCTTGACCAACCCGAAGTAGGGGTATAAGTGTTAAATGAACTACGTATCAACAAGTTCAGGACCGGACAGAAGAAAATTTTATTGATTGAAGGCCGACGGCCCGAAGTACATACAACAAAAAAAACAAAATTACTTATGGTGGCTCAAGGAGCCGAAGGATAAGCACCCGAAGGCTCTATAGCAAGTTAGGGCTCCGGGAGATCGGGGACGTCTACTTCAAGCTCAACCGGGACATAGGTAAGGATCTCAGCTTCTGTACCAATATGCGTGGTGTCAAGTCCATAGAAGTAGCCATAGCAGTGGCTGGCCGTGTAACCATCGGCATAACTGTGCATGTGACGTTCGACAATGAGGGCCTTGACTTGTTTCACATATGACACCTTAGCCGCCTTAAAGCCATCGCTGTAGCCCTTGCTATCGGCGTCGTCCACGACCTTCGCCAACTTTTCATCCACCGAGGTCTTTTCGTTCTTAAGCTCAGCCACTCTCTTCTACTCTCTGCTGGAGCCCCATTTTCTCCTCCCCCGCTTCCTTGGCCGCATCCCTGGCTTCCGTCGCCTCTTTTAGTGCAGAATGCGCATCCTTCTCGGTCTCAAGCACCTTCTTTATATACCGATGATAACAATCGACGTAGGTGATCGTCTGATCATAGCAAGTGGATAAGCATACAAATGCCTGCAGATTCGGCGGAAATGCCAGTCCCAGGAACAAAGATAAATCATTTGGCAGAAAGTCTCAACCGAAAGGTCATACCTGAACGAGGCTATTGAAGCCAAGAAGAAGCAGATCAACGAACTAGCGAGGCAGTCAGTCATTCGCATTCGGAAGCTCAAGGAAACGAAGCATCCGCAACACAAGCCCTTCATCTTCCAGGAAGTCATCCGAAGTCAGGACTGGAGCCCCGTCCGTCTTCGTAATTACCGGACCCCATTCCTCAACCTCGGAGATTTCCGTCCCCTTGTGAGAAGACTCTACCACCGGTTCCTTGCCCTTATCACCCGCCCGCCAGGCGCCCGCCTCCTCCGTCGGTTCTCTGTGGTCCATCATTTTCCTCTTCCTCCATGTGTCCGGAGCCTGAGTTTTTTTGGCTTCGGTGCACTGCCGGACGGGGAGAGGGGGGGAGGGTCATCTTGGCTAGGGGTGCCAGTCTGCTGGACCTGCGACATAGTGCCCCGGAGGTCAACTACCTCAAGATCTGGCCTTGGCATCTCAGCAGGTGCTAAAGGTTCGACGAAGAGTCTCTTTATGCGAAGCTTATGCGACTGGTGTTCCTCTTCTTCTTCCTCAGCAACCGATTGTGCGGCCACCACACCCGTTCTCTTTTTTCATGCCTTCCCTCTTCCTCTTGTCCTTTAGGAAGGACTGGTATGTTGGTCTGTATTCGAGGTGGGTTGGTGCATCACGCTCGATAACGTTGTTCTTGTTCGAAGAACTCTTCTTGAGTCTCCGGGTGATCTTAGATACCACTGCAAGAGTAGAGAATACGATCATTCGACAGAAGACGAAAAAGAAGGCAACAATAAACAAAGTAAAAGTAAACCTGGGCTCCCCAAACTCGTCGGCACGCGCACTATTTTTTCATCTCCCTGCCCATAATTGAAGTTGCCGAACACCTGGACGAACAGGTTGGCCTACTTCTCTGAATCTGACAACCTCTTGAAAATCTCTCCATGGCCTGGCCGGATGCTGAAAAGATACCGACTGGACCTTTTATTGTGTGACATCGTGTACAAAGCAAAGATGTTGTATAGGTTGAAGGACATGTTGTGCAGTCGGCGCAACTCGAGGATGCAACTGATTATTCTAAAACAATTGAACGACATTTGATACGATGTCAGGCCGAAAGCAAATAATAGTGCTCGAGTAATGTTGTGGATCGAGAAGCGGAGTCCCCCTTCGGCAATTGCCATTAGGGGAACATTTATACGATCCTTGGAGAAGGTTATTGGTTCCCCGTTCTCCAGAAGAGTAATCATCACATCCTTTGACACACTGTTCATGCGCTTGAACTCTTCCTCCAACTTTGGGTTCCCGGAGAAGTACCGTAGGTATGAGCACAGTCTATCCGGTCCAGCAGCTACTCTGTTGGACGGACCAGCCCTACTTACGTCGGGCTGCTCCATCCGATGGGGGCTCAACCTCTTCGGCGACGACGTCCTCATCATCAATGAGATACACCATGGGAGCAGGGGACCGTAGGGGCTCCACATCATTTAGGACCAGTCTTTAAGAGGCCTAGTGACCTCTACTGACCTCTCCCATCGATGAATCACCGGAGTTAATACTGGATTCTGAGTCCGTGCTGCTTGAATTTGTCATCTTGTACTGTCGTTCTACCGAAAACCACAAAGAAAATGGGAACATCAGAGATCGACATGTCCCGAAAGGAGCTCATGCTGACTCATGTCGTTCTCCTGTCAGTGGAGCCCATTACTCTCCGGCAGAAGGATGACCGTTCGGAAAGAACAGGTGGACAGACCAAGCGCCCAAACTTTCCACTGTCTCAACGAACAGCAGGAGTCCTACTAACTCTAGAGGGAAAATGGATTGCAAAAAATGTTAGGAAGACTAGGGAGTATCTAAGATTCGCTCTGAACCAAAAGACCAGGAAGCGCCTTTGAAGACCAAGGGACAAAGAATGCCAGATGGGTAGAGAGAAGTTTTGTGGACGCTAGCACTTAGAGAAAGAGAGAGAGTGAGTGCTAGGAGGAAATGAATCACCCCCGAGACTCATATTTATAGGCGCGAGAGGGCGTTACAGCTATGCACACCATCCCCGAGGCGACAGCGCATCACATCAACTGGAAAGTAACCGTCAAGCTTCCATCCACACGCGGCCAATGCGCAGTTCCAGTCAGATGGCACCACGTGGACGGTCAGAGCGGCAACTGTCAGACACATTAAATGCATTGTCTGTCATGCCGCAAGCGCGACTTTTCGCAATTTCAAACATTCCCATCCTACGGAAGCACAGACGGACCCATCAAAGATCATGTAGTGTCCAGCAGGCGACAGATCAACATTTCCCAACCAATTGGAAAAAGTTGAGGGGCTATTGTAGTGTCCGGACACCGGGGTAGCCATAGGCGTTATGCCTAGCGGTCCTGCCAATCTAGATTACTCGCTTAGCCCCTCACCTAGTGGATTAGCCAGAGCCTTCGGCTCCACGGACCTCTGGCATGTTACGTTCCTGCACGCCTGATGAGTTTAACTAGAACCAGCCGGTTTCACAGACCTTCGGCAGAAAACAGACCCTCCGGACGACCGAAGGAAGCTAGGCCGACGGGCCATGCGATGCCCTTCAAACCTTCGACATTACTTGGGGGTCGGCAGAGAAGCAGTGCATGTATCCCCTCATCCAAGGGAAACACAACTTATCATCGTCGGTCCTGCCACATGCCAGAGAGTCCACCATCGGCAGTGATACGAGAAGAACGGCTGCCAATGCCAACACTGGACAGTCAGACATCGTCCGGATGCTTGGGGATTGTCTGTATACCTGACGGTTGCAACGGCCTGTCAGGCAATCATTACAGACTGTTAGGACTGACATCACCGGACGAGACCACCCCACGCGCGCTTACGCGCTTGCCTTGGGTGTCAAGTCAGGTCAACCTATAAATACTCCCCTCGTGGTACTGTTTACAGATCATTGGTGAATTCTTATCGTTATGCTGCCCTTTAGCATTTACTCTAGCCCTCCGACTGGCTTAATCTTCGGAAGTCCCTCTCGGTCACTGCCGACCGCTGTGCACTAACCGTTGTTGCAGGAGCTAACCAGGTATTACTCCACGCTAGAGCATCCTTCCCAGTCTCCCTCTAGGAGCCGAATCGCCTCCATTTATCCTCCCAGAGCCAGACGGACACTCCGAGTTAGAATTTGTCACTGCACTTGCAGATGCGAATAGGACACACTTTTATCATGTGGTCAGGGCTATGACAATACATGCACTCGATCGAAGTAGATGGAGGACCTCGGGGATGATGAGTGGCCAAGACAATTTCAACATGATGGTACTTAATAGTGCCCAGTCGTGTCTCTTCTGAGAGAAGCTCAAAGATGGCTTGTTCTAAAGTAGGCAACGGATTGCGGTGTAGAAGAGAGACTCGAACAGGCTCAAAAACATCAGTGAGAGCCATGGGAAATAAACTAAGGCGCTGTTGATCTTGGTAGTCAGTGAACCTGGCTCCATCAGTAGAGCATTCCCACACAGGGTCAGAATAGGATAGTTGAACCCAAACAACATACATTTGAGAGAGAAAATTGTTTATGGACTGACTGAGATCTTGTCTCAAGCGGTGAATAGTACTGAGAAGCTGATACTGATGAGCAAGATCTGTTGTCATGTAGCGTTTGACGAGAAAGTCCCATATAGATTTGGCAGTGTCAAAAAACTATACTAGAGACTAAGAGAGGGAGTAGAGGTATTGCGAAACAAAGTGATGATTTAGTGATTTTTGCTATCCCACCCATCTTGTCGATCAAGAAGCTTTTCATCAGTTTCATCTGTCTTTTGTGGGTTTCGTGATATCTCCAGTGATATACCTACACAACTTGCGGCCTTTGAGAAAACAGGTCATTGCTTGGGCCTATGGAATGCAATTGGGACCCTCAAGGAAAATTAGGATGGGTTGGGAGACTTCAGATCGTTCCATAGAGTGAGAATAGGGTCTTACTGAAGCGGGTTGAATCTGTAGAAGCAGAACCAGAAAAAACCGAGCCCCAAAATAGACTCAAAAGGCCAAAAATAGGTCGGAACCGGTCTGAACTGGAGAAAAATCGCAAAAAGGCCCAAAACTGGCCGAGGAAGTGTACTGGACCGATTTGCATGAACCGGGTGGGCGGCTTGTGGGCGCGTGGGACGACGCACGGGCAACTGAGGGAGGGCGCGCAGGCACGCGGACCGACATGCGGGAGTCAGTAGGGTGACTGGAGGAGGGTGCATGGGGCACGTGGGATGAGGCGGCCGGCACGTGTGGGCATGTGAATGGCGAGCAACGTGTGAATAAGAGAAAAGGAACTTCAGGCAACACGTGGGGGCGCGTGACATGGTTTCTGACACGGATTTTTGTGCCAATGGCTTCGGAATGTCGAGACGAATCCAATGATGGCATGAAAATAAATTTCTGACCAAAGGAGATTGGACTAGAATTCGAAAAAAAGAGAGTTTGAAGGATTGGTGGGTTTTTGAGGACTCACTGGCGGCAAAGCCTCTACTCTGATACCATGTTAGAATAATAAGAAAGAGGGGGGCGAAAAATATCTCACTGTATTATTATCTTTCAATAGAGTGAGGAATAGACATTATATAGCACTATGATGAGTCCTTTACAGGAAAGTATAAACTATGAAGATAAAGAGAAAGGAAACAATAAACTAGTAAGGTAAAGAGAAACGAAGTAAATCTCCTAAATTTCTAATTATAATTAGTTACAATATATACCGACAGTTTCCAAATTGAATTCTTGTTAGATTGAATTCTTATTAGGGAAGTCATTCATTCTACAACATTTCTAGCTGCTTTGTTTTTTTTTCAAGAGCCATCGTTATCGCTTCCTTTTCCCAACACAAGTTTCAAAATTTCAAAATGGTGAAATTAGTTTAAAACAGCTTTTAGTTGGTTACTTGGTACCGAGTGCACCCCTCGCAGAACCTCGCAGCAATCCAATGACTTGGCTCAGTTTATTTTTTATCCGTGTTATGTTTTTTAAAATTTCTGTTCGAGTAGAATTTAAAGAGAGAAATTATGATAAAAACGAAAAAAACACTAAAAAGGAAAAAAATCCAAAAAATAAATAAATTGTGATGTGACAAATTAAATTCAAAAAATTTAGCAAAAACTAAGTTGATCAAATACCATTTAATATGATTTTAAAATGCATTTATATTGAAAGAAAAGAAAATACAACACACGATTGAAACCATGTAGCCTATTAACCCAAAGTAATTGCATTTGGAAATCATACCAAACGGTATCGGATCATCTTAATTTTTTGGCATAATTGATATTTTCAATGAGCTCTAAAAAGTGAACGGTTCGGATTTTCAAAGTGGACTTGATAAGGGCTCACAAACACCCAAACTGGACTGTCTAGTCCATTTGCATGGACTGGGGAGAATATGTTCCCTTTAGTTGAAGCTTCGGATACAGGCTGGCAATCCTATGTACTGTTTCTTGTTGTACCGATGTACCAAGTGATTTTGAGAATCATAACATGATGTGAGAATCTCGCAACATAATACTGTGACTAAGAATTGGAAATAAAGGAAGTAATTTGGCTCATTGTTTGCCTTGCAGTCAGTGATACCTCTATGGAAGGAGGTGGAATACTACAAAGACTACCAAAAGAAACTGAGAGCTTATATGGGAGACAAGAAGGCCAACACAATCTTAACTCAGGCTCTCTACCTAATAAGCATTGGCACAAATGACTTCCTGGAAAACTACTACACACTCCCCCCCACGCAGTCCCGTTACAACATCAATCAGTACCAAGATTTTCTTGTTGGAATCGCAGAAACTTTCGTTAAGGAAATATACGGGCTTGGGGCCAGGAAAATTTCATTGGCTGGGGTTCCGCCGATGGGGTGCTTGCCACTGGAGAGGGCCACAAATTTTCTGAGTGGGAAAGGTGATTCATGTATTGAGCGGTATAATACCGTGGCCTTGAATTTTAATGGGAAACTGAGTCGTTTGGTGGCGAAACTGAACAAGGAGCTTCCAGGGGCCAAAGTGGTGTTCTCAAATCCTTACTACATTTTCCTGGAACTTATTCGGAAACCCTCTTTATATGGTAAGTTTTCGCTTTTCACTTCAATATGTATTGGTAATTTGACGACAATGATGAACAATTTTTGTGCAAGTCGTTGTACGTTTGAAAAATTATTGCTTCTATGAAAATAAGATTATTTTTAGTGATTTCCAATGTATTTGTGTAACACTGCCTTTTATTGCTTGTCGTGCTGGACTATGTTGGTCTTAAGTTGTTTCCTCTTAAAACCAGGTTTTGAAGTTGCTTCAGTTGCATGCTGTGCAACTGGGATGTTCGAGATGGGTTACATGTGCAACAGATACGCTGCATTTACTTGCACCGATGCAAGCAAATACGTTTTTTGGGATTCTTTCCATCCTACGGACAAGACAAACGGTATCGTTTCCGATCATGTGGTTAAACATGTCCTACGCATTTTCTTTTGATTTGTTAGAAGGCGGCGTCGTATAATTGTAGTACAAGTCATATAGCGCAGAGCTTGTATCTGTTTCGTGCAATAAATCACACTATTATTAGTTTGGTTTGTCTTTGTACCTACCTACCATGGGGGAGTTGTAAATCTGTTTGTGGAGCTTGATATTTTGATCAAATAAACCAACTGTAAGTCAAATTTTAGCCAAATGACATGGATAGAGATTGTTCCTCTGATGAAAACTGTGCTACCACATTTCAAGCAACTTTTAGCAGAACCAGTGCTACTCCACCGTGCAATGCGCGATGTCTCGTGCCTGTTGTGTTAGGCCTATTTTCTCATACGTGACGTTAGTTCATGGTCGGTGCTTAATAATTAAAGTTCGTAATGAACAGAGAAGAAATGCTGCAAATGTGTATCTATGCAAATGTACGAGAAATTGAAAAGAAGAAATAAATCAACAATATCACTTAGAAAAAATAGGAAGCTGATAGTTAGCAATTTTAACACCAGCTTGGTATACTGGGAATCCATTCAAACGTTTTTAAATAGAGAAAACAATACAACTACCATCCTACAAATAAGGAATTGAGGAGTAGTGGAAGAAGTGGTCAAGGTGGAGATAATGATCCCCCACTCTTATCTACCTAATCCCTACAACCTAGGGATCACAACAAACAGCAACGGCTAATAGCAGAAATTAAACCTAACTTAAACTTATTTTCTAACAGCCTCCCTCAAACTCAATGGGGTGGGAGCCACATTGAGTTTGTGTCGAAATTCTTGAAACTTTGATGATGTAAGTGGTTTAGTGAAGCAATCAGCAATTTGATCTGGTGAGGGAACATATTGAACTGAGAGATGGTTCTGTAGTACATGATCTCGGATGAAATGCACATCTAGCTCAATGTGTTTCGTTCTTGAGTGAAAGACTGGATTGAGTGCCAATGATTGTGCACTTTGGTTATCACACCAAAGTATAGGTTTAGCTTCCTGTGTCAAACTGAGTTCTTGAAGAAGTGCTTGCAGCCATAAGACATCTGCTGTGGCATTTGCTAGGCATCTATATTCTGATTCAGCACTTGATCGGGCCACCACAGTATGTTTTTTTGAACTCCAAGAAACCAATGAATCACCAAGAAAGATACAAAAAACCTGCTGTTGATTTTCTATCATCTGGACAACAGGCCCAATCTGCATTAGAAAACCCTGACAGTGTTAATCTTACACTGCGTTTGAAGTGAAGGCCATGAGAGATTGTTCATTTAACATAGCGTAGAACCCG
>NMUG010003244.1:0-15012 GCA_002855965.1 Monotropa hypopitys
GATTTTTGGACCCGAGAAGACTTTAGATTTTCCTTTTTATTTTAATTTTATTACATTTATGATTTTCGGCAGATGATTGGACATCAAATCCATCCTCACAGTCAAGCCAAGATACAAAATCTGCTTTGCTGCGCACTTCCCAATAAAAAATTTGATTTTTCAACATGTCGCATCTATAGATGCGACATGACCAAATCTATAAAAAAACCCTCTCCCCTCTTAGGAGAGGACCCTTAGCCATTCCCTCACAAAATTTCTCTCTCAAACATAAGTCCAATCCGGGAAGAAGCCTCCCAAAGCCAAAACCCCTTACCAAAAATCATTCCAAAAATCCCTAACCCCACTTTCAAACCCTAAAACCTATTTTCCTTCAAGAACAACACTTGTTCTTGAACAAACCTTCATTCCTAAGCCAAAATCCAGCAACCAAAAGTCATCCTAACCAAAGCCAAAGTTCCAAATACTACCAAAACTCTACCCAAAAAACCCGAAACCAACCAAACGCAGCCGGACCTCTGCCGAAAATTTTAAAACTTCTTTCTTTCTTCTTCTTTACTTGAGTCGTTTTTTCGGTATAGACGTTCCATCCTATAGTCTAGTATTAGTATCGACTTCGGTCTTGATACTATACTTTATTATAGTTTACGGAATTTACCGTTAGAAATTCGAACTCCCGGAATTGTAATTAAAGACAAGGTAATGACATAAAGGAAAGCATTTTTGATATCTTCTCTCTCTTTCATTTTTATTTTCTTCTTCTCTTACCGCTGCGATGTAAACATCAAGGCGAAGAAGACGCGGTTTCATAGTATATCCCGATTATCGGTATTTGTACGGCTATGCCTACTCCGATATTCCCGGCGAGAACTATCGAAAACGTTTCTTTCACTTATATATATAGAACATATATAATAAAGAAGACGATCATTTGCGTCTTTCTCCTCGTTAGAATTTGACGCATGCTAGGCTACGCCTGCTTCGATGTCATGTACAAGAAGAACGTAAATATGGCTTCGCCTTAAAAATACCAAAAACATGTTATACGACTTATTTTCCATTTTTCTCCTTTATTCAAAGACATAATGTTCAAAGATCTCGGTTAAGCGATATCTCGGCCTCGCGTATGGCTATGCCTACTGGCAGTTCGGTCAAATAACCAGAGATTTTGGAACATTTATTCTCTTGAATAAGTCAGAAATTGAAATTACAAAAATTGACTTATGAATTTTTGGCTTACAATCGCGACATGTCGTTAAAAGCCAATCTTTCATTTCTTGAAATTTGTAAAGGGGAAAATCGAAGCCGACTCGTCTCATTTCTACTATTGCATTTCTAAACTCGACCTTGTCGGTATATTATATATAAGTTGTCTGTTCTGAAAACATTTCGATACGACTTATATATAATATTCTATCCTGTTATACGTGTTTGTCAATATGCATACATATACTTAGATCCATTCTCTCCTCCTCCTTCTTAAATATTTTATTTGTTAATATACAAAAGAAAAGGAAAAACATTCATAAAGGCATAAAAACAAAAGAAATCTCTCGATTCGTATCGTTCAGTGAAAGTTTGCAATAGCTGACCGATTTGGATCAAAAGGAATGTCTTATGAATCGGTGCACACCGGGCCATTTGACACCTTTTGAGATTTCCCGAAATCCAAGAAAATCAATTCTATCATTGTAACATAATGAAATTAGCTTTCCAAAAATATAATTCCTTGATTCGTATCGTTCAGCGAAATCTTGCAGTAGCTCGTCGATCTGGATCGAAAGAATACATTATGAATCGGGTCATACCGGGTCATTTGATATCCTTTTGAAATTTTCAAAAATATGAACAATCACTCCTCCCAAATAAAACAAAACACTTTAAATCCAAAATTCAATTCCTTGATTCGTATCGTTGAGCGAAATCTTGCAGTAGCTGGTCGATCTGGATCGAAAGAATACCTTATGAATCGGGTCATACCGGGTCATTTGATATCCTTTTGGAATTTCCAAAAATAAGAACAATCACTCCTCCCAAATAAAACAAAATACTTTAAATCCAAAATTCAATTCCTTGATTCGTATCGTTCAGCGAAATCTTGCAGTAGTTGGTCGATCTGGATCGAAAGAATATCTTATGAATCGGGTCATACCGGGTCATTTGATATTCCTTTGGAATTCCCCAAAACAAGAACAATCCCTTTTCTTAAACAAAATGAAATACTTTAAAATCAAAAATTCAATTCCTCAATTCGCGTTGTTCAGTGAAAACTTGCAGTAGCTGACCAATCTAGATCGGGAGAATATCTCGAGAATCGGTTCATGCCGGGTCGCCCGATATTCTTCTGGAATTCCCAAAATCAATAACAGAATCACTATTTTAATAAAACCCGGTCGAACCTCTGTCCGACTGAAGAATACAAAAATACTTTTAAAACAAACATTTCTAGATTCGAGCCATTCAGTAAAAACTTGCAGTAGCTGACTGACTAAGGATCACAGAAATATCTTGTGAGTCGGGTAACACCGAATCACTCAATATTCTGTTGGAATGTCAAAAAGAGAAACATTTTCCCAAAATAAGGTCGGAGTTCTATTCGATTAAAAAATATGAAAACCATCAAAAAGATCAAAGTTCAATTTATTCTTTAAATTCTTTATATAAAATCTCAAAAACAAAATCAAGGCGTTGTCCATCTGTAAATACCTTTTAAGTACATTCAAGCATCAGTTATATATTTATTTCTCTTGGACGAGAAATCATTGATTTTAAATTGGAAGAAAATTTACTTTTGAAAAGGAAGTACCGAAAGGGCGAATGGGGTGCCTAACACTTTCCCCGTTCGTAACCAAATCTTTGAACCCGATTTTCTAATTTTTGCAGACCATCCTTTTTAATAAAACTGGTGACTTGGCACACCATAACTCTATGCCGAGTGACGATTCTGAAAAACATATTAATAATAGGATATATATTGCCTTGGCAATTATAAAACCGTTATTAAGTCTGAACATTTTTAAATCAAGTAAGTCCAACCATCATCAAAATCATTTTCAAACGTCGCATTAAATCCCGAAAATTCAAAGTACGCCATCCAGAAACGCGACCCCCGAAAACCTCGGGCGGAAGCGAAGAAGGGAGGCAGAAGAAATTTTTCTGGCGCGACAGAATGAACTGCAGATTTTAGGGTTTTCTTCGAAAATTTGATTTTCTACAAATTGAGCTATCAAAACTCAACCAATCTTTACCAAATTTTAAACATAGGAACTAGATACGATTTCAAACAAATCTATATTCTTAGAATTTTGAATCGTTACCTGAATCAGATAAAATAAATATGAGACAATTTTCGAAACTTGAATCTTTCTCCTCCTTCTTCTACACAACTTCTACATAGCTTCTACACAGCTTCAATCTTTAGCAACTCTTCTCTCACACCACATCTCTCTCTCTTAATTGATTTTTGGATAAACTAAATTGGTTCAGAGGGATTAATGATTTATAAAATTGGTTTTCGTTATGATCTATGCGACATAGTTATACACACAATATGCAACAGCCAACACATCACATGCAATCTGCTCCTCTCTTTCTTCTCACACGTAGCATTCATATAGATTGTATTGACATATACGTGTAACATTTCTCCTCTTCGAGTCCTCCACCATTGCCACGATTCAGCAAAAATCAAAACTCAAGATATCGGTATCTTGGTCTTCCAAGATACCGGTATCTTGAACACTATTTCAAAATTTTCCAAAATTTTCTCCAAAATTCTAAATCATAGTTTTAAGCCAAAATTATTCTTAAACCTCATTTATTTATTATAATAACCTTAGAACACGACATAGGTATTACAATAAATCTCAGCTCTGAAATTGAAATAACATTATGCCCATCTCTATATATGAAATGGCACTATGCCCAGCTCTGTAAATGAAATAACGTTATGCCCAACTCTAAAAATAGAACCAACTCATTTCTACCATTTATTTACAACTTCCATTCGTTCACACAATACATACATCATGCCTCTTTTTATGCTTTCAATACTCAACTTATAAATATATCAATTCATATTCACATCTCACAATACACATGTATCAGATTATGAAACTCGTGCACCATATCAAGCTGATTACCAATTCTCATATTTCAATTAAATCATGCTAGTAACCCAGATAGTAAGACTGACTACTATCCTATTTCATGTCATCGACTCACACACCCGAGTCTGTCATTTTAAATTTTCACAATTCCATGATTTAGTGCTCAAGACACATACACACACATATAGATTATCCTTGACTTAATTAATTTCATCTTAGTTCCATCTTGTCCAATTCCTTAACAAATTTTCATTTGAAAGGAACTACCCCTATGTTCGTATATATATAACACAAATATTGTATGTATCAGACACACCAAAATACCATATGAGCAGAGCCGATGCTATCTCCTTGGAACATTGGAAGTCCCAAATCAACCCACCTGTACCAACTAGAACATTCAGAATCGGTACAAATATAGTGCATATGAGTAAAATGATTGAATAATGACATTACTCTACCAAATGCCCCTACCATCTATGCGAATACTCATAGACACACACGAATGGACAATACATGAAGAATCCCACAGAATTACTAAGTAACTTACATGCCCAAGACCCAAAATTCTATAATCACCAATGCCCACTTATGATGAACAAACATGAATCACACACCCACATGCATCCCGATCATAAATTCTAAATCTATAGGACATCTCCTTTCCAATAATCGAAACCACCATGACATGCGACTCACATACACACCTCTACCATCCTACCACTGATACGAGATGATTCACTGAACATAATTCTTGTAACGGTCTAGAATTTCTCGAATTAAAATTACAATTCTTAAATTCTATTCCTTAGATCTTGATTGATGTCGATCTCAAAATATCCTCTTGATTATTGATGTGGTTGATCCTAGAATGTTGTAGAAAATTTAATTACAAATCCAACGCAACTTGAATCGTTCAAATCGGAGTTTGGGCAAGGATTTGGCCTCCAAAATACTCCACAGTTAGTTTCAGGCCATAGGCACCCGAAACCAGTTAGGGGTGTCCGAAACTGGTTCCCAAGTGCTTAGACACCAAGGGAGGCAAAGCATCTGAGGAACCCGCAACCGGTTCCTGGAAGTTGTGCAACCGGTTCCCATCCACAGGGTTCCGTAACCGGTTCCCCTTTCTCCTTTCGCAATCGGTACCTGCGAAGCTTTGCCAGCCCGAACTGCTTCTGAAACCAGTTCCCATCGCACCCCAACCACAAAGGTTGAGGGCAGCGATACCCAAAACTGGTACCTGCATGTCCCGCAACCTGTACCAGGCACTCGGACAACAAAATTTCAGAAGTTTAAGTGAGGGTAATTTTGTCATTGCACATGTGTTTTGACACTTTCTATATGCGTGAAATGTCCTAATTCAACCTTAGAACACTATCTCCCTCTTGTCTCTCTACCTCCTTCTCTTTTCCCCTCTCAAATTTTTCTCCTTTTTCTCTAAGCTCAAGGTGAATCGGTTGGGATTTTGCAAAAACCCCAAGGGTTAACGTCGGAGTACGCTTCAAGGGCTTCCTGGTGATGTGCCTAGTTCACGCAAATGTTGAGGACCCCTCACCTAGGGTATAGACATTTTTCCTTAAGAGGTAGAGTCTTTTAACCTCTTGATACATATGAATGTATTTCTTTCTCTCCCTCCTCTCAATTTGAGCAAAATTTTACTAATTGATGCAAGTATGAGGTTGTTTGGGCTTGGTTGAGTGTGTAATCGTGTCTAGGAGTTATTGTAGGGGTTGTATAGACTCCCTAGAGTATCAATTTCATATCCCCATGATTTGATTTGAAAACCACCAAGTTTTACAAAAACCTTAATTTGACTTGATTTTGGGAAATTAGGGATTTGGGGAATTTATGGTGGGATTATGAAATTGACACTTGAGACATAAAATTGGTATCTTTAAACCATTGGAAAACATTGATTTTGGCTGTTGAGTCAAATTTGAGAAATTGGGAAAATATGATTTTTTGGAAATTAATTGGTGAATGATGTTGGATTTTGATCCTTTGAGTTGGTTATCATATATGGGATTTTGATTCCTGGGATTTTGATCCCTGAATGTATACATTCATGACATTGAGTAATGTGAGTTTGATTGGGCCCTACCGTTGAGTATGGTAATACGAGGAATAACACGGTTAGTTAGTTGACGAGCTACTAGCGCGGAATTAGCCTAAACTCTATATACATCATTAATCGTAGTGAACCTTATATTGATAAGGAAAGATGGCAATAATTTTGGAAAACCCTTATTTTGATAAGGTAATGAATTTGACACGAACACTTGGTATTTTGGGAAATATTTTTGAAACACTTAGTCCTTTGGAAAATATTTTGGAGAATACTTGGTCTTTGAACTTGAAAGAAATGGAAGCAACTCTTAACTTAATAACTCTTTTAAAACCTTTCGGGTCCTCCATGCATGCATCACATGTTTACTTCCATATTTTGTTTCGTACACATTGCATCTACATATATCTCTTGTTTAGGTTTCTCTATTAGACATATTCCTAACTCTTTATTTTAGGGAGAAGACCATCAGAGAAGCTTGGAGTGGATTTTCAGGATTGCTAGAAGACCTTTGAAGACATCATCATTGTATTGCACCTTCTCTTTATTTCTGCACTTTTATTTTAAAGTTAATGGTGCTCAGTTGTAATAATTAGATTTTATTTCCTTGTGCCTGCCTGTGATTGACGACGTTATGCATATGGATGGTATTTAGATTGATTATTCTTACTTTAGTCATTTATTTTAAATTGCTCTAATATCATCCTTAAAAATGGTTTAAATTCCAGGGCCATTACAATTGGTATCGTAGCAAATGTTTCGAAAACTTAGGGATATTGGGGAGACACTTAGTCTCATATGGGTGCATCACTTTGCTTTTGCATTGTATGTCATGTGATCATGCTTGTGGCTTGTGTATTTGTGTGCATTGCATGAGGACGAAAGGAAAATTTTCGAACCAATAATTTTTATAAAGGTTAACTCTTGGAGTCCTTTTCTATTGTTGGTTGTCTAGGATATTGATCCTTAGCCGGTTGTGCATAAGTTGTTCTTTCTAGTTCCTTTGTTGTTGGTGTCTATCTTGAGTATTTGTAGTTGTTTCTACCCTACTTCTATAATGGTCCTTCATGAGTGGACTTTTGTTGTGTAAGTCTTCTCTGTTGATATGATTTTTATCATATCTTCTGTAATTATGTCGGGTCATCTTGTTGTTACCTTTCATTTTGATCCATTAGCTAGGGATGTTGATCTCTTGTTGACGCCCTTAGAATTGGCCATGTCGTGGTTTTCTTCGAGTATTAGATTCTATCCTTATTATAGTTGTTGTGGTTGCCTAAATCCTTTCCTTGGTAGTGAGAAATGGATTTTACGGGTATCAGATGATTATATATCCTTTCTTTCCCTCTTGGTTAGGGATGATAGCTCATCATACCATCTTGCAATCGAATCCTTGAATCTTCTTGTCATCTTGATGAGGCCATAGATTGGTACTACTTGTGGAGTAACAATGTCAACCTCTTAGGTGTCATTCCCTATGGCATAGGAGTTGACTGTCTCCTCATGATTGAGGCTTGGCCCTCACCTTGTCCATTCTGGATGCGGATCACTCGGTAGTATTGTTGGCATTCATTCTCCTGGGGTTAACTCCTTTCCCCTAAATATATTCTTCCACACATTTAGCCTTTGGGTTTGGATTAGTTACTTCCAACGGAGTGGGTATTTATGTTTGGTACTAGGCGAGATTGGGTTAGAGAACCTAGGGGGAGTGTTGTTCACCCTTCAACCGTTCCTCTTCTTCATTATATCTACGGGTTTGTGTGAATGGTCGACAGTATCGACCCATCTTTGATTGAAGTGTCGAGGATATGTGTTCGTGCCTTACTCTAGACGGTGTTGGATGGATCGATCTCAGGTGCTTTGGGAGTTGACTACCCCTTGATGTGATTATCATATTCTTGATCTTCTCATATCTCATTGATGTTGGTTTACAACAGTGGACGATGCCTATCGCTTTGGGAAATTCTTGATTTATTCCTACCAAGATTTTGATATCATTCCTATTCGTCGCCATATCCTTGCGGACGATTTGTAGAAGTACCGAAGCTTGTAGCGTTCGGTCAATCTATAGTATATTCTTCTCATAGTATAATGTGATCTATCTACCCCTTCTCGTGTATTTGTCTTCTTGAGGTTGCAAGACCACACGTTATACTTCTAACTCACTTCTAGCAAGTGTTGACATGGAGGAGTTACCCACTGTCATCATTTCTTATCATGGGAGAAGATGGTGGGATCGTATGGACTTCCCTATCTCCCAGTCATACTCTTGTTTCGCTTATGCGCATTGATTCTTTGTAGGCATTCTTTCTTGCAAAACCATTCTATGAATTGGGTTTACTGTCATCACTCTTATGACCTTTCTCCTCGGGTGTTTGAACACCTCTGAGTTAGGGAGAATGTCCCTTCTTGATATTGTGCTTGTGAGAGTAGGTGGTATTATCAGTCTGTGGGCTGGTGAGTGTGGGTATTGTGGAATGATTGGTGAGGTGAAGTGTTGTTTATTTTGTGCAGTTATGTTGATAGTGTTGAGATAGAATGTGTGTCTCCTTGAGTCGACTACACCGACTTAGCTATATAGTGTTGCTTGGCATGACTTGGTGTGTACATAGTCTGTGTCATGTGGTGTAGGAAGGACTAGGGAAGATTGATTTGAGAAGGCAGATGACCAACACATTTTAAAACAAACTTCCATGAGTCGTTCCGGTACCGCACAAGATATGTGTGTTGGTTTGGTTACATGTGAGGATTGGTGTCATTCTCGAGTTTGTTGGTTGAAGGGTATTTAATATGAATTTGTTCTTGGAGTTCTATACTCATTTATGTAGTTATCTCAGAGTTTATGGAGTAGTGTGAGACTCCGATGGAGATTTGTGGATTAGTAGTAGTTGTTCGGTCAAGTAGTTGGCCTTAAGTGTATCGGTCTCATGGTTTCTATCCTTGGTGACACGCTGATTTTTTTAGTTCCATCTCTATTTCAAGTTTGGTGGTTTTGGTTCCTTCATCTTCTATATTCTATCGGCATGTTCGTATTGTATCAGTGTGTTCGTATCGTATCGGCGTGTCCATATCGTATCGACATGTGTTGTCGACGTTCAAATTTTAGATTCTTGGAGCGTTGGTACAAAATCATTTGGGTGGTACTGACTCCCTTGTGCTATTATGGGGTTATGGTCTTTGAACCTCCCTTCTTTGTTAAGTTCTTGATTGGCACCAAAAAGTGCCAATTATAACTTTTATTCCTCTGAGTTCTTGTTATATTTCAACAAATAAAGCTTGAGTTTAGGGTGGAATTTCATGCTTACATCTGATTGCAGGATGAAATGTGATGTAACGTGAATTTGAGGAAATCCACCTGCAAGCCTTCGAACTATGCAACAGACTAAAATGAAAGGGATAAACAGAATACCGGATTGATTCTTAAGAATACCTCCATTGATTCTATTCTTCAACCTATTTATTGACAAGCCAATACCAGATCAAAGGCTGGTTGATCTGTTGATTCACGCACGAATACCCAGAGGAATGGCTTCAAACACCCTCGTTGATTCTTACAGAGAATACAGAAGGATTTTGGCAAATTAGTCACAAAAAGGAAAAAGAAGGAAACCCTATGTAACGACCCGATCCCACCCTGCACAATATTGTCCGCTTTGGCCGCCAAGTCCCAGTGGACTTCCCAGGGGGTCACCCATCCCTGGACTACTCCAGGACGAGCACGCTTAACTCTGATGTTCCAATGGGTTTTGACACCCGCACGGCTTTAAAAGGCCTTGTGCTAGGTAGGTTCATGATCTATTATTTATAGTACACACAACTTACATCCACCAAGCGATGTGGGACTTGTCTACTGACCCGGATCTCCCCTCCGGGACTCCAGGTGACACCTTAGACTGGGGTGTGGGTGACCCCCTGGGAAGTTCACTGGGACTTGGCGGCCAAAGCGGACAATATTGTGCAGGGTGGGAGCGGGTCGTTACATATGGTATCAGAGCCTGCACCAACCGGAAATGTGGGACCAGGAGGAGAATCTTGACCCCACACGAGGACGTGTGGTCCAAGTGGGGGAGATTGTGACACCCCAGTCTAAGGTGTCACCTGGAGTCCCGGAGGGGAGATCCGGGTCAGTAGACAAGTCCCACATCGCTTGGTGGATGTAAGTTGTGTGTACTATAAATAATAGATCATGAACCTACCTAGCACAAGGCCTTTTAAAACCGTGTGGGTGTCAAAACCCATTGGAACATCCCAGTTAAGCATGCTCATCCTGGAGTAGTCCAGGGATGGGTGACCCCCTGGGAAGTCCACTGGGACTTGGCGGCCAAAGCAGACAATATTGTGCAGGGTGGGAGCGGGTCGTTACACCCTAAACATATCGGGAAAATAAAAATAAGAAAAGACAAAAAAAGATCCCAAAACATGGTGGAGAATAAAAGAAATATAAAAGATAAATTCGTAATCATACAAATGGGCTCAAACAGATTTCTGTGCATAGTAGAGCTACCATGGTAGAGCTACCACGATAGAGCTGCCGTGGTAGAGCTGCCACGGTAGAGCTGCCACGGTAGGGCTTCCAAGGTAGGGCTGCCAAGGTAGAGCTGCCAAGGTAGAGCTGTCATGGTAGAGCTGCCATGGTAGAGCTGCCATGGTAGGACTGCCATTATTGCCACACTACCTTATTGCCCCACTGCCTTATGGCCGCACTACACTTATGCCACACTGCCTTATGGCCGCACTGCCCTTATGGCTGCACTGCCTTATGGCCGCACTTCCCTTATGGCCGCACTTCCCTTATGGCCGTACTGCCATTAGATGAGATGCTAGGGACGAGCAACCAAGACCCCCTAGCTTGAGCTTGGGATCCCTACTCCTATCAAAACAAAAGTTGCCCAGTCCGTCTTCCTTTCAAGGTTTTCCAGATTTGCAATCTGCATCAGACTCTCCTGGTTGGAAAGAATTTGTCTTCGAATTCGCAACTTCTTTAACCTCATCTTTTCACAATGCAACTTCCCTCTGTCAAAAACATATCGACGACATCCTTTCCATGTGCATGGTTCAGTTTGTGGGTCAAGACTGTCCTTGGCCTTTGGTTTTGGAGCCTTATCATTGATCACATGTAAAAAAACCAAGTTGTGCGGGTCTGGGTAATTCCATGTTACCTTCACATGAGCGGGACCTCTACTAGGCGGATCCCATACCAACTCAGGCTTATCCTATTCTATACCGAGCAGGTTCTCTTGTATGCCAAGCTATCGAGGCCCGTCGAACAGTGGTTGACCTATGCTGAGAGGGGTTTCTTTCATGCCGAGCTGAATTGTGTTCGACCTTAATGATTCTGATGCCCCTGTTTGCGGGCACATGTCACCTTCTTCTTCTATGGCAATTTCCTCGACCATGAATGGTTCTTCATCAAATTGAGGTGGGGCATCCCAATACAAACTTAGACTTGGAACCTCACTCGAAATGAATAGGTCATCAAAGACAACGCTGTCTTCTCTTGCGATTAGAGTTGAGGGTTCTTGTGCGGTCAATTGGTGAGAGAAAGAAATTACCTCATCACCTCCCTTATCAACAAAAAGGTTTTCCTCCTCTTGAGGATACTAAGATTGTTCATCTTTGTTACTTCTAATGTCGACTGACTCTTCATCTTCTACCCTAGGTGGATTAGAATTTCGTTGTTGTCATTGTTTTGGATGTGAGAGTGATGGGGGCTGTAATTGGGTATAAATGGTGGCCACTTGCCTAGCCAAATCTTACACCACCTATTCTAATCGATCGAGCTTATCAATTTTACTAACCTTCATTAAAATAGGTTTGATCGTAGGGACCATCTTTTTCTCAAATTGGCGTCGGGTCTCTATTTTCTTCAAGGATCCAAAATTAGGGCTCTTCTTGAATCTGACTGCCATTGTTTCAGATTGAAAAAAAATGGGTTCTGGAAGAATCGAAATCTGACTCTTCAACTTTACAGATTGGAACCATGGCTCTAACAGAATCGAGAACTTGCGCTCTAGTAGGAATCAGAACGAAGAGACCTACTTCTTCCAAGGACTGAAACTGAGCTCTGATACCAAAATGATGCAGCGTGAATTTGAGGAAATCCACCTGCAAGCCTTCGAACTACGCAACGGACTAAAATGAAAGGGATAAACAGAATACCGGATTGATTCTTAAGAATACCTTCGTTGCTTCTCTTCTTCAACCTGTTGATTTTTAATCCAATACCAGATCAAAGGCTCGTTGATCTATTGATTCGCGCACTAATACCCAGAGGAACAGCTTCAAACACTCTTGTTGATTCTCACAGATAATACCGAAGGAATTTAGTTAAAATGAACAAGCACAACGCCTGACTCAAGTTTTCTTCAATTCATTCAACAACCCCTTAAACAGTTACATCAACCCCCATTTATAGGACGGTTTGAAAAACCCTAAATGGAAAAAAATCCTAAGTACGATTATTGGGTTTTTGACAAATTAGGCCCAAAAAAGAAAAAGAAGGAAACCCTAAACATATCGGGAAAATAAAAATAAGAAAAGACAAAAAAAAAGATCCCAAAAAATGGTGGAGAATAAAAGAAATGTAAAAGATAAGTTCGTAATCATAAAAATGGGCTCAAACAGATTTCTGTGCATAGTAGAGCTGCCACGGTAGAGCTGCCAAGGTAGAGCTGCCACAGTAGAGATGCCAAGGTAGGGCTGCCAAGGTAGGACTGCCAAGGTAGGGCTGCCATTATTGCCGCACTGCCTTATGTCCGCACTGCACTTATGCCGCACTGCCCTTATGGTCGCACTACCTTATAGTCGCACTGCTCTTATGGTCGCACCGCCCTTATGGCCGCACTACCATTAGATGAGATGCTAGGGATGAGCAACCAAAACCCCCTAGATTGAGCTCGAGATCCCTACTCCTGTCAAGACAAGGTGTCCAATAAAAGTTTCCCAGACCTCCTTCCTTCCAAGGTTGTCCAGATTTGGAATCTGCATCAAAATGGTAAAACAAGTTTAAAACAATGTTTTAGCACTTTTGCTGTAAATTTGAATTGCAGGAGAAAGAATCAGATTGAAGGAAAGCTGAAGAATCAAAGAGAGACCAACATGATCTTCTTGAAGATTATCACCCATCTTCCAGTAGATCATGAACAAAAGCTTCAGCAGAAGAAATTCAAGCCATCATCTTCCGGAATACCAATTCTCATCTTTCAAAAGATAAGATCAAGACAACACCCCCAAATGTGCAGAACACCCATTTTTCCGGAAAATCACTTCTTATCTTCCAGAAGATTGACACAGAGGAAATCAAAGTACAGAAGCCAACTCGCAATCTTCCGGAAGACCATTCACCATCTTCCATAAGATCAGAACCAAGATTAAATCATCCAATGTACAAAGCATCAATATTCCGGAACACCATTATTTATCTTTCGGAAGATGAGCACCAAAGGAACCAAGTACTGAAGATAACATGCAATCTTCCGGAATACCATTCACCATCTTCCAGAAGATCATGTAGCTGTGTTTGACAGAAATACTTTCGGATCTGTTGTTTTTCTGGTAAGAAAGTTCAAGGACCTGGTCTGTTATTTCCCTCCAAATTAGAGGGGATTCTCTGGAAGCTTCAGAGAGCCTATAACAAGGAATTTCTGGGAGCAAATGAGAGAGGCTGGGTGCTTGCACCAAGTGCCCAATTTAGGAATTACAGTAGCTAGTTAAATCTGGATTTTCTTTCATTTATGAATTTCAGCTGTTATGTGTTACTTTCTGCTCTGTCTTAATTCAATAAATAGTTAGATTCAATTTTCTTCACTTCAATTCCTTATTCTTCTATCTCTTCTATACGTTAATTTTCTCCGAATTGTGATGTTGTTACTATTTCTAGTCCTTGTTTTCTTTTCAATTCATGATTCTCTTAGTCTAGGGATTTGATCTTAAGAATTTTGGGATTCAGTGATTCTCTCTTTACTGTACGGAATCGCTTATCGTCTTTTATTGATTGTTCATTGGGTTTTGTAGGTGTCGGCCTAAGTGAACGACGATGAGTAGCGACGCGCGACGGTCACGGCTTCGACAACTGCTAGTGGTCGCATCAACATGTATATCTCGTCCCCTATTTAATTGTCGCTGAGTCAATCGTTGGTTTATGTCTGTGGGATGTATAAGGATGGATAATTGGTGGTTTATGTCTGTGGGAGGTATAAGGATGGATAATTGTTGGTTTATGTCTGTGGAAGGTATAAGGATGGACTACTGCTATTGTTGTTGCATTTTCCTTCTTGGTTGGCTCTTTGGATCTTGTAGGTTGCCACCCTGACGTAGGTTGGTGAAGCAACGAGTGCTTCGCAGCTATGGAAACGGATTGCGGTGATGCGGTGGATGCTTCTTGGGCGGATTGTGTGCTTCGATGACTCTGGTGGGTAAACTCTTAACTCCTATCTTGTGTTCGTGCGTGGGTGTCTATAGTATTCTTATTCATCGTTAGTTTGCATCAATTTTATAATCCATGTCGCGTATCATATTTGATTTCACTTGCCGTAGTGTTTGGGTCTATCGTGCTTAAGGTGACTTGGATTGGGTTTGATGGTCGTCGTAGGATTGATGGTGACTTACTTGGGTGTCGCATAGTGACCGTTGAGCCATTTAGAGACCTTTGGAGTCGATGTCCGTTAAGTGTTCTATGAAATACTTGAATGAGCTTTGGTTTGTGTTTGAAGATATTTGGGTTGTCGTAGGACTCTTGTGGTTGTTTGGTTGGTCATTAGAGTCCCCTTTGAGTTAGTATTGATCCATAAATCATCCTTTGGCCTTGGTTGTTGCTAATTGGGTAAGTGCGTGGATATTGATGGG
>NMUG010003245.1:0-15010 GCA_002855965.1 Monotropa hypopitys
GAACACCGATTAATTCTTATGCTAGAATTAAACTTTTAATTTTTGAACGCCGATTAATTCTTTTGTTAGAATTAAACTTTTGAACACAGATTAATTCTTACGCTAGAATTAAACTTTTAATTTTTGAACGCCGATTAACACTCCTGTTAGGATTAATCTTTTGAACGCAGATTAACCCTTATGCTAGGATTAAACTTTTAATTTGAACGCCGATTAACCCTCCTATTAGGATTAAACTTTTGAACACACATTAACCCTTATTCTAGTATTAAACTTTTAATTTGAATTTTTATGTCAACGCTTCTAAGTTTAGAAATACCCCTTGATGTCTAACTTTTGCCTTCGACCTTCCTTCAGTATGGCTTCACATCATCGTCCAGGGAAGGAGCCTGCTTTTGAGGTTGGTCCTTCGAGAGTTCGTTCTAATTCTGAGGCTAGTGACCCTCCATACGAGGACATTGATGAGGATCATTCTGATGATGAGGCTCCTGCAGTAGGCATGCCTCGCTGTGGATTCTTTGAGAGATTCGCCATTTCGGGTATAGGAGAGGCCCTTAGAGGTCGGATGGTCCATCCGGAGTTTGCTCATTGGAGGGTTCAGGATACCCCTTTGCTATCCCGATTGGGTTCATACCCCTACATTTTTCTGAGGACATTGTCTGTTCCTCGCGAGAGGATTTTCAGAGGTGCTTGGTTCCAGGCCGTTACGATCTGTAACGAGGCTCATCCCGTATATAGGAGTTTCCTTTTGGAGCAGGGTTTTGGGGATTTTTTTTCTATCTCGCCTTTCTGCATTCATCATACCTTGGTTTCGGCTTTGGCAGAGCGTTGGTTTAGTGAGACCAACACTCTTCACCTTGGAGACTGCGAGCTTGGAGTGACCCCTTTCGAGTGGGCTGTCATTACTGGCCTTCGCTTTGGCGGTACTCCTGTTAGACGCACTGTTGGCACTGTTGTTGACTTGGACAACATTCTTGGTATTTCTAACTTTGAGTTGAGCGGTATGCGTATAACGGGTTCTATTTTGCATGGAGGACCTTCCTTCTACTATGTTCTGGTAGAGGGTCTTGCTTTGTACCAGTGTCACCGAAGACTTCTTCTTCTCCTTTTAGTGTCATACTTTTTGAGCAATAATGGCACTAAGTTTCCTACTGCATATGTTGGTTTGGTTGACTTCCTTGATGAGGCTCTCTTCGACTGGGGCTCCTTCACTTTCACCACCTTCTTTCAGGCGATGCGATGCAGAGTGAGTTGTCCCGCTCCTACTCAGCTTGGATTTTGGCCTTTTTTGGTTTGGTGGTCTTACGAGCATATGAGTGTTGCTCGGCCGATTGTTTTGCTGGATCTGGGAGCTTTCATGAGTGCACTTCGTTGGCCTCGACCTTTAGTTCATTCCATTGACTTGCTGGATTTTGTCATGCTCCATTCGCAGTTGGAGTTGGTTATGCCGGATCAGATCATTTGACAGCCATTTCATCATATGATTGCGGAGGGAGATTACGCCATAGAGGTTTTCTTGTCTCGCCACAGGTGCGCCTTTTTTTCTTTCACCTCCTGGGAGCTGTACATGGGAGATCACTGTTGGCGTCAGGTGACTGGTGAGGTTTGTATTCCCGACAGACCTTTTGTTCCTACTTTTGGGCGTGCATTTTCTACCGCTCTTGGATTTGTTGACGTTCGCTGCTGGATGTTCGTGGGGGATTATTCTTCATGGTTCATCCATATTTCTATTGGCCGATTCACCACTACAGTCCCTGTTCGTGGAGGGCAGTCTATTGGAGCTGAGCAGGAGCGCTTCTTCCAGGATCTGGGTGGCTCCCGAGACATGGTTTCTAGCCAGCAGTATCGTGACTTACAGGCTCAGATATACTTACAGCGATGGCAGTTTGAGCAGTTTCAGGACTTTCAGCATTAGACACAGTGGTGCGAGTCGGGTTCAGGGACTCTACCTCCTCGGCTGCCACAGGACCAGGTTGAATTTTTTTATTTTCCTTTTTACTGCTTTCTTTTTGCTTTGATATTTCTTCTTGCTATGCTAATGATTTTTCTTTTTCTTGACAGGATGCCCCGGATCCTTCTAGCGGTTCAGTGGACAGACGGCAGAGATCTCAATCTAACAGGGATAGATCTAGCAGGAGCCGCAGCAGGGATATCTAATACCTGCAGATTATCAACACTTTTTTCTCTTTTCTTTTGTTGTACTAGTCATGATGTATTTGTATAAGCAGACTTTTTTTGTGTATTATCTTAATATATCTGCATGCTTTTTTGTCTTATCTTGTCCTGTCTTTCTTTTTCTCTTTTTGCATTTTTCTATTTGTAGTAATAAAAATAAAAATAAAAAAAGGATACTGATGTTCGCGTATGTGCCATACAGGATGGCTTTCTCTATGGCTTTTATTGCGCTGCTCTTGATGTGGTGGACTTCTTTCACCTCGGCAGAGCGAACTCAGTTTGAGCAGGTCTTTGGGGGACTTGCTGGTTTGCTCACTATTGTGGTGGCCCGGGATTTTCTGGAGGCCGTCATTCGCTATTGGATTCCTTCACTGAGCCTATTCCCCTTTGGGCTTCATGAGTTGACTCCTACTATTGAGGAGTATCATTTTATGCTTCGGATGAGACCTTCCTTGGAGACTCTGGTCCGCGTTTTTTCTTGTAGAAAGGCTCAGACCACCTTTGTCGCACTGACAGGTTTGAGGAGATCATCTCTGGTTATCGAGGAAATTGATGGCATATTGGCCATTCGCCCTGATTTCATATGAGGCTTATTTGGGGATCGTTCTTCCTACAATCCTGAGGGGTCTGATTTTTCTCGCCTAACAGATGACGGAGCTGGTTCCCGTTGGCGCCTCCAGGCTTTTGCATTCGTATTACTAGATGGGTTTTTCTTTCCTCGCAGCGATGGGCTGCTTGATTTGCATGTAGCCTTTTATGTCGATGCTGTTGTCAATGGCCAATCTATTATCCTGTCTATTTTGACAGAGACTTTTCATGGTCTGACACTGTATCAGTTTACACATGACCTGCAGTTTTGTTGTGGCTTGGAAATACTCTATGTTTGGCTGGTAGCGCATATCTTTGGTGCCTGCTCCTCTCATCCGAGGTGGTTTCGGGACATCCCCCTTCAGCTTTTGGCTTCCCGGCAACATCATTTGTGTACCGTTCCCCAGTGTCTGGATTCTTGGGTTCGATCTCTGGAGAGCATTACCCCCGACACTATCATTTGGAATCTTGGGGTATTCAGCGCTCTTGATCACGCAGTTACAGTTCATGGTCTGGGATTAGCTTTTCTCCCTTTGGTCGGTCTTCGAGGCGTTGTGCCTTACTTTGGATATCGAGTGGTATGACAGTTTGGACTGAGGCAGGAAGCTTTTCCATCGCCACTGCTTCCTGGGGATAATGGATATTATTTTGATTTTCTTGGGGATTTTGCTCATCCTCGTGTGTCAGAGGCTTTCGCATTTTGGCATCACCGTGTGCGTATTTCGTCCCTGTAGATTCAAGATGCCCCAAGCGTATCGGATGCATATTGGGATTGGCTATCAGCTAAGATTTTATCAGAAGTGGATTCTTCTCCTCTTTTTCTGATCTGCCTAGATTTCGTTTCTTTGGGAGAACAGACGTTGCTTTTAGCCGAGCGGATTGCGAGATATACCCTTCAGACAACCAGCTCTCGAGTTCAGACTGCTCGATTTTGTCAGGAATGAGATGAGGCTCTTGGTTGCATCGCCTTTGTCAGGAATGAACGGGATATGCTTCGTCTTGAGTTGGTTAAATTGGAACAACAGCTTTCTTCCGCCGAAACCACAATGGGTGCTCTTCAGATAGCTCTTGATGATGCTAGTAGCTCCTCCAGTTTGACCTCTACTGTGGCTAGATTGGAAAGTTTATTGAGACAATGTTTGTGCGATCATGAGATGGATCGCTCTGAGATAATTTGCCTGGGGAATGAGCTTGCTTATTTTGATCGTGTCCGGGTCGAGACCCAAAACCATGTTGACGAGCCTATTTCGTAAAGGAATTGTCTCGAAAAGAAACTAGATACCCTGGGTTCCTCACATCAAGATCAAGTGGCTAAGATTGAAGAAATAGGAGGGCTTTTGGAAAAGGCCAATCAGGAGCTAATCATTGAGAGAGAGGTGTATTTTCGTACTATGGACAGATTGAGCAGCGGGTTTGCCTTTTTGAGCCATTTGTTTCCTGGTGGTTATCCTGATCGGATGCAGATTCAGACTCATATGGAGATGTTTCGTCGGGTTGTCGATGTTGACTTGATGGGAGTTGAGACGGATGCCGCCATGACTTACCGCTACAGGGAAATTTGTTTGGCCTTTCTTTAGCTATTGGACAACCTTTCTCATCAGAGGGGTCCTTCTTGATTTATTTCTATTTTTTTTTGCTGCTGTGTGCAATGTATTTCTTTTGTCTTCTTTTGTGTGTTGAAAATGTCTTTACGCTTCAGTCTATCCCTGTATAGACAGCTTCTATTTCTCGTAATATAATAAATAAAAACATTTGACATTTTCACAAACATTTATACTCCTCTAGTAAATGAATGGAAAGATTGATCTTACTCTTTGGTTAGAACCTTGAGTTCGTTTGATTTGGTCCTTTAATTTTTACAATCTTAGCACAAGGCAACTCGACTCCTCCATTGATCTGAACCTGAACCCCCCTGAGGATCTGATTTTCATGAGAGATGGGGGCTAATCTTGGTCGCAGTCTATTTGCCAGCTTGACCTGCTTGCAGCTTTGGCTTTGTACCCATTCTTCGTTTTCTGCTTTTTGATTTTTGGATTTTCTTGCATCCATTTTTGCCATAGCCCTTTTTTGTTAAAGAGACTATGCCGGATGCATTTTTTTATCTTCCCTTTTTGCTACGGCCCTCTCTGTAGAGTCTTGACCGCACTAGACTTTTCCATTTTTGCCACAGTCCCCATTCGGGTTTTGACTGTACTGGATTTCCTCTTCTTTTGCTATAGCCCCCTTTCGGGTTTTGACTATACTGGGATTTTTATTTCATTTTTGCCATAGCCCCCTTTTGAGTTTTGACTGTACTGGATTTCCATTTTTGATATAGTCCCCTCTTGGGTTTTGACTATACCAGAGTTTATTTTCTTTCTATATATATATATATATATTGAACAAATTGCTTCTTTAAAATCAAGAAATGGGATTTCTTTTAACATATTCCAACCAAGTCATGAGTACACGCAATACTTTTGCAGAGAGAAATATAGATGAGAAGATGAGAATTTGAACCCCTATTTAGGGTCGCTTTGATCATTATACATTTTTTTGATGATTTGACTTGATTTTTTGTTTATTTGCCATTCGCTTTGAAAGAATTACAGTATGGTGGAGATATAGAAATGCGCTTTTACTCAGTTTGATCAGAATGATGGTAAAGAGAACACATTTCTAGATAAGTAAACTTGCAATTTTTTTTTTTTTGAAGAACGCCATTCATGCATAGTAGCATTTGAGTACATCTACATTTAATGTTTGGGTAAATTCCTGCCCATTCATTTCTGATGAAATCATTGCTCCGCCTGATAATACTTTGGTGATGATGTATGGACCTTGATAATTAGGAGCGAATTTTCCTTTCGCTTCTTCTTGGATAGGTTGAATCTGCTTTAGAAATAGATCTCCTTGCTGAAACGCCCTTGGTCGCACATGCTTATTGAAACTTCTTGAAATCCTTCTTTGATAGCAATGGGAATGATAAACAGCCGACAACCTTTTCTTGTCTAAGAGGCATAATTGATTTTGGCGAGCTTTTTCCCACTCTTCGTCGCTGGGCGTTGTTTCCATCATTATTCGCAAGGAAGGGACTTGGACTTCAGGGGGAGGACTGCCTCATAGCCGTATACCAAAGAGAAAGGGGTTGACCCAGTTGACGTTCGTGTTGAAGTTCGATAGGCCATGAGAGCGTAAGGAAGCTTTTCATTACAATCTCGATGGGTCTCTGTCATTTTGCGGATGATTCTTTTGATGTTTTTATTGGTAGATTCAACTGCCCATTCATTTGTGGTCAATAGACTATCGAATTTTGATGCATGATGTTGAACTGGGAGCATAGCTTTTTCATCATGGAACTATTTAAATTCTTCACGTTATCGGTTATCAATGATTCTGGCGATCCATAATGGCAGATGATGTTATTTTTGATGAAACGGGTAATTACCCTTTCAGTCACATGTGCAAAGCTGGCGGCTTCGATCCACTTAGTAAAATAATCAATCTCCACTAGTATGAATTGATGCCCATTTGATGCTTTCGGATGAATGGAACCGATAACATCGATGCCCCAGGCGGAGAAAGGCCAAGGTGCCACCATTACTTGAAGTTCTTTCGGTGGTGCTCGCATTACATCACCATGGATTTGGAATTTGTGAAACTCCTTCACATATTTGATGCAGTCTGCTTCCATCGTCATCCAATAATATCCTGTTCGTAGGATCTTCCAAGAAAGAGAATGTCCACTCATATGTGGTCCACAGACTCCTTCATGAACTTCGGTCATCAATTTACTAGTAGTTGTGACATCCACACATCGCAGAGGACCGTGCATGGATCTCTTGAACAATATTTCCTTGTAGAGGAAGAATTGTGTTGCTAGTCTTCATAATGTTTTCCGATCATTTGCTCCAACCCATTCCGGAAATGTCTCGGTCTGTATGAATCGCTTGATGTCGTTGAACCAAGGTTGTCTGTCTTTTTCTTCTAAAATAGTTGCACAGTATGCCAATGAATTTCTCATTTCAATCTCAATGGTGGGAATCTTTTCTTCGTCAGAAAACCGAATAGCCGCAGCGAGAGTTGCCAATGCATCCGCAAATGAATTCTCAGTTCGAGGGACGTGATGGAAGTTGATCTTTCTGAATTTTGCTCGCAGTTCTTTGACCTTCTGGTGATAAGGAATCAACTTTGTGTCCTTTGTCCGATAAGTCTCGTTACTCTGTTGTATGATGAGATCTGAGTCACCATATATCGTCAATTCCTGAATATCGTATTCAAGGGCCATATTCAGCCCTAGAATACATGCCTCATATTCTGCCATGTTATTGGTGATGATATACTCTTCCTCAAATGTTAATTTTGCTGCGGCGGGCAAATGAGTTCCTTCTGTCGATATGAGCATTGCTCCTATTCCGGCTCCTTTTTGATTATTTGCGCCATCAAAGAATAACCTCCATACTGGCAATTCTTTATCCATTTGCGAACAGAAAACTTCCTCATCAGAGAACAGAGGTTCCATCGGCCCATCGTCTTCTAATGGATTTTCCGCGAGATATTCTGCTATTATGCTTCCTTTAATGGATTTCTGCATGGTGAAGATGATGTCGAACTCTGACAAAATCATATGCCATTGCGCAACCCGGCTAGATAGGGTAGGCTTCTCGAATAGATACTTTAGAGGATCCATCCGAGAGACGAGGTATATTGTGTGGTGTATCATGTAGTGGCAGAGTCGATGTGATGCCCATGCTAGCGCAGAACAGGTCTTTTCCAATACTGAATAATTGTTCTTGTGTGCCATAAACTTTTTTCTCAAGTAATAGATGGCGTGCTCTTTATATCCTTCTTTTGTTCGTTGCCCCAGCATACATCCCATGGAGTTATTGAGCACAGTAAGGTACATGATGAGTGGTTTATCAGGCTTAGGCGATACCAAAACTGGAGGATTGAGCAGATAGTGTTGGATCTTCTTGAAGGCTTTTGACAGTCCTTCGTCCATTCTTGGGTCTCGTCCTTTCATAGCAGTCGATAAATGGGATCGCATACTTGCATCATCTGGGCTATGAATTGACTGATGAAATTTAGTTTTCCCAGGAATGAACGTACTTCCTTGACTCCCTTTGGAGGCGGCATCTCTTGAATAACTTGGACTTTGCCGGGTCGACTTCGATGCCCTTCTGGATGATTATGAATCCTTACAGCTTTCCAGATGTTACACCAAAGGTGCACTTGGATGGATTCATCTTCAATTGGTACTTTCGTAGACACTCGAATACTCGTTTCAGACTCTGGAGGTGCTCCTATCGTTGTCGGGATTTGACAATCATGTCATCCACATAGATTTTTGCATCGCCATGCATCATGTCATGGAATAATGTCAACATTGCCTTTTGATATGTTGCACCTGCTTTCCTTAATCCAAACGGCATTACCTGATAACAGAATACTCCCCAAGTGTAATGAATGCAGTTTTCTCCTGATCCTCTAGCGCTACTCAGATTTGATTATACCCTGAAAATCCATCCATAAAAGAGAACATTTCGTGAACAGTTGTATTGTCGACGAGAATGTCTATGTGTGGTTATGGGAAATCGTCTTTTGGGCTCGCCTTGTTGAGATCTCGGTAGTCGATGCACATTCGGACCTTCCCGTCTTTCTTTGGGACTGAGACTATGTTGGCCAACCATTCGGGATAATTGGCCACCCGGAGAAAACCCGCATTGAATTACTTGATGACTTCTTCTTTGATTTTCAGACTCCATTCTGGCCGAATTCGTCGCAACTTTTGTTTGACTGATTGCATTATAGGGTTGATGGGTAATTTGTGTTTTACGATTGATGGATTTAGCCCTGGCATATCTTCATAGGACTATGCGAACACGTCTTGGTATGCTCTGAGTATCTCGATTAGTTCGATTTTCGGTTGTTTATCGAGATGTGCCCCAATATTGAGTTCTCTAAGTATCTCAACAGTCCCCAATTTTATGGTTTCCGTTTCCTCGATATTAGGGTTTTTTCTGTTTTCATGTCTTTCCACCATTTCTCAGATCTTTTTGGGAATTTCGTCCCCAGTATAGATGTCCACTTTGATTCCCATAAGTTCATAATCTAGCTCAATGTTGAAGTCATATTCTTCTTGTGCTTGTTTGATCATTTGAATCAAAAAGGTGAACTTTTGGGTTCCTGGGAAAATTTTGAGAGAAAACTTTTGTTTATTTTGCCATTCATCTCGTAGAGAAACATAAAAATACATGAAATATGAAAATCACTTTATTCAGTCACACACAAGATTCAAATAAGCGACTATACAAGAAAGACAAAACACGCATACAATTTCAGCTTAAAAAGAGATAGAAAATAGCATCACACAACAAACAAACTTTATTGATTACTGCTGGGCAAGTTACCAAAACTTGCGAGCTATTGGCATTGACTGAGAAACCCAGTTGGTCATCTTTTCCCCTGGATATGCAGGGCGGATTGAGCTGGATGATTGATAAGAAATCCCATTGTCTGTAGGAGAGTTGATGACGGTGATTTGCAATTCTTCAAATAGACATATGAGCCAGGTTATTGATTCTTCTTCCTCTGAGGGTAAGACAGACTTGTCCGATTGATCTGATGTATTTGAGAATCCTGTCGATACAAAACTTTTGCGGATGTGGAGGATTGGTGTAACGTTTCCCTGACCTCGATTGTTCTTTGGATTCCTTTTAAAAGCTGCAACTTGTTCTTGCTCCTCCTCCGTTGGGCGGTAACCTAGTCCAAACGTATGGAGATGGGAAGGTAGATTTCTTGGTTCTGTTTCCCCTTGAAGGTTTGCCCCCAGGCCTTTGCCCTTCTCGAAACCATTTCGGTGAAGGCATTTGGCGATCATTTTTTGGTAGAACTTCATTATGGGTTGAATTCTTCTGTTCTACCCATATATCGAATTCATCTTTTTTCACAATTTCGATGAGTTCAAGTAATTCCGACTTCGGAATCTCTTTGAATGTTTTGGATTTTTCCTGCTTTGTTGGAATATAAACTTTTCAGGATCAGATTTCTTGGTTTAGCTTGGCATAATTCAAAGGTACTTTGCGCGGATTGTACTTCGGCACTGAGGGAGGTCCAGGCAGCATGACCTTTGATAACACTGGCAGAGAGACAGATAGTTTTGGGAGATCTGTTTTCTGAGAGTATTCGCCTTGAATCCTCCATTTTCTCGGAGGTGAATCTTGGTACCCCGCCATAGCAATGATGGGTTCTTTAGGCACGGATCTTTTCTTTATCAAAATCAGGGTCCCAGGTGGACTGATCAGCTGACATGGATTTAGAATACTTGTGTCTTGACTTATCAAGTTAA
The DNA here is from genome assembly GCA_002855965.1 of Monotropa hypopitys. NCBI lineage: Eukaryota > Viridiplantae > Streptophyta > Magnoliopsida > Ericales > Ericaceae > Monotropa > Monotropa hypopitys. The sequence continues at coordinate 10,091 of NMUG010003245.1, forward strand.
TCCCCTAGTGATTCGGGAGGGGATTATTTGTAACATTTGGCGAAGTCTTGGCATCCTCAAGATTGATAGTCCCGACATCAATTAAATCCTAGACTCGGTGCTTTAGATTCCAACAGTCTTCGGTGTCATGGCCAGACTGTTCCAAATGATATGCGCAATGACGTTCAGCCCGGTGATATGGAGGAGGGGGATTTGATATTGGTCTCTCGAGAATCAGACTGATGTGTCCCGAAGCTAACAGTCTTTGAAGAACTTCATCCATTGGAATGGCTAGAGGGGTGAAGGTTCGATTCCGCTGATTCTTACGGGGGAATTGTTGAGGTCCCCTGGATTGGGTATTTTGAGGTTGTGGGAAAGAAGACGTCAGATAGGAGTTATTATATAGAGCTGGAGGTGGATAATATGGTGGGGGTGCGTAGGAGTTTTGGAAATTTTGTTGAGGTCTTGATGGTGGAGGAAAAGGATTGTTCTGGTGGGGTGTTGGCATGATGACAGAGACCTCAGCTTCTTTGGTTTTCTTTGAGGGGAATCGATTGGCTTGAGAAGAGGATGGATTGGGATCATTGTTGTGAGAATAATGGTCAATAATTTTCCCTATTTGAACCACATCTTCTATCATTTCCCCCTGCTGGATGATTTCGCTGAATGATCGCCCGATTGACGTGTAGAACTTCTCATAGTATATTCCTTTACATGTTTGAACAAATAGATGGACATATTCTGATTTTGCCAAAGGAGGGTCCACTTGGGGGCATAATTCTTCCATTTGAGTGCGTATGATCGGAAAAATTCTGTTGATTCCTGCTTTATTATGATCAAGAAAAGACGGTCTATGACCATCTCAGTGTTGTGGCGGTACTGTCGAACAAATTCCTGGGATAATTCTGTCCAGGACTGAAAACGTCTAAGATCAAGTCGTGCAAACCACTGAGCAACCGATCCCTTGAGGCTGTGTTGGAACATCTGCATCATTAATTTCCCTGGATCAGGGTATCTACATAATGCTCTAGCATATAATCGCAAATGTGCCATGGGTTCGCCAGTTCCGTCATATTTTGTGAAATCAGATATTTTAAATTTTGGGGGTAGTTGCATCCCTGGAAAGAAGCACAGGTCTTCGAAGTTTGTGGAGGTATACGGGCCGGACCCTCACAGGGCTTTCAGAGCTTCTTCGAGTTGTTGGACTTTATGTGCCAAGTGGGGGTTGTTTGGGGATGGAATATCCCTCAGACGACTCTCCAAATCTTCCTGAGTTTGAACCATGTTGGGTGTCATGGGAGTAGTTGGTGACTGAGCTGAGATGATTGGTTGCGCTGTGATAGGTTGTGAAGGTAAACTCCCTACCGGTAATGTTGGGATTGCCCCTGGTGGTGGAGGGATGGTGTGATTTGATGTAGCTTGAAATGGTACTGCCCCAGTGTCGGGCATTGTTGGAGATGATGTTTCGGCCCCTGCAAGATGGGCATTGGATTGGACTTGTCTCATCAAGGTGTTGACCATGGCCTGAAGATTGTCAACATCCCTACGGACTGCTAGGTACTCCTCCATTGTGACCGTCTCTAGTTTCTCATGGACATGGTTCAGAGCATCCTCGGCCATTGCTCGAGAGATGGAACGGGTGATCCTCCTTGTCGGGGATAGAAGATGGGTTTGTTGAGCCGTAATGTACCTTCAAAACAAAACTTCATCTTAGTTTTGTATAAGGGGAAATGATCTTTAGAGATTATGGCAACATATGGACTTTTTTGATCTCAAATCCAAAAAATCGCCCACGGACATAAAGTCTGGGATAATATTTTGGACTATGGATCTTTGATAAAAATGTTTTGTAAGTCTATAATGTACGCCTACCATTATCCCTAGAGACATCTATTCTTGACCTTGAATTTTTTTGAAAATTTTTGGATTGGATATTAACAAGATATAAACAGAGAAGGGCTCCCTTCGTTATGACACGTCTCCTAATATATAATCAGAGTTTTGGGTTTGACTCTTTTTTTTTGGCTTTCTATATGCAAATGTGGCTATACAAGCTGTAAGGTTTAAAGGCTCCCAAATCTTCAAACCTCCAGCCCCGTGAGGGAAACCATCTTCGAGTCGGTGATTTGGTTGGGGTGTCCTTTTCGGAAGTGCCCACCATAAAGGTTATCACAACCCATCCCGATCTCGGAATGAGTCCATGACCGGCCAACGAGCAAGCTCGATAAAGGCCTAATAAAAGAGTTGAAGAATTCCTTTACAACATTAATATGCGGAAGCGTGTGAACAAAAACCAGAGCAATGATCATAGATATTCTCTTTTATTTCCCAAGATTACATCACATGGCTTAAAACATAGCCAATACATCAAAATGTACAACAAAAGGTTCCAAAACATTATTTAACAAGAGATGCCACCTCATTCTTCAACCTGGCCTGAAAATGGTTTTAGAAAAATGCTTAAGCTAAAAGCTAGAGTGAATTTCTACATACTGCAGTACAAGTTTCATGGATTCACAATGTTCCCTACAAGATTAGTTCCACAGACAAAAATATGGCTCAAAGGCTCAATAGTAATATCAATGCTTTATAGCAAAATTTTTTCCCTTTACTTTGATTCCATGTCAACCTATAATCACAGTATATCATAAATTCAGCCTTTATCGAATAGGTCCATCTTTCCTTTTTCTCAGTAATTTGCCTCTGTCATATGAACATTCATACTTTTCATATTCATGCTTCCGCTTGTGTCGTATAAGCATATGCAAAATAGTATTATGCTTGTGTCGTAAGCATATACATTTTGAATACTATGCTTCTGTCGTATAAGCATTTCCAGATCATCATGTCTTATGCTTCTGTCGTATAAGCATATTAATAATAGGCTCATATTTGCACTTGTCATAATTCGTGCACCTTATTTCCGTTTCATCTCTATTCCAAATCCTTTATTTCTTTAATTCATTATAAATCCTTGTCGTATGGAATTTCATAAAACAGTTCCCAATTTGTTCATCCATGGTAAAAGAATTTGTGCATAATCCATCCTTCAAAATCTTCTTTTGGAAATAACCATATCATTTCATAAACAAAATTTTAAAGGAATTGCACTGAAAAGTACGAGTAGAGCAGTATATAGAGATTCACCTGAATAGGATTCTGAGACTTCTAGATTTCTTCCTCCTTAATTAAAGTTATCCCAAATCTGGATAATAAATCATAACTTAGCATTTAAACAAGGAATTTAGCCCTAAACATACACTGCTGAGCTGAGCTGGCCGAAAGCTCAAGTCTGCCGAAGACTTAAATGTGGCCGAAGGCTTACTAACCGAACACTACGGGTCTTGCCAGAGTGTGACTACCTAAGGTATACTTTTGCCGGAGGCTCAGTTGCCGAACCAGTATAGACCAGGCAGATTAAACAAAAACCAAGGATAACTCTTCCAAAAAGTTGCAAGCCTTTCTAGGGGTATCGACCTTCTTAGGCTGAGCTGACCTTTTTAACACTAGGTTGGTTGGGTATTTGTCGAGCTGAAATACAATCGGTTAGCTAGTTTGCCGAACTGCCATGCTAAGGTCCGGACACCATTTGATCAGAACCAAAAACACAGATTTTAAGTTTATGATGTTGATCGGGTAACTGGTCGAAAATGACCGAATGATTATTCCAAGGGTTTTGGAAATATTGCCCGAACAACTGGCGTTTTTGCCGAGCTGGAATTTAATAAAGAATGGTCCGTTCTGCCGAGCACAACTTGCTTCGGTTAGAATGATGGTCAATCAATCAACATGTGTATAAAGAAAGTACGGTCGGATCAATAAATGACTTGGCCGAACTAAAACAATGACTTGGTCATAAGCTTAGCTGAATGCCAGCTTTGCCGAACAGAAACAATGCCTTTAATAGCTTGGCCGAGCACAAATTTGATAGGCCGAATAGCTGTGGATGTGAGCACACCAATGGTGCACGGGAAGTCTCCGAATAAGTCTGCCGAACTGATTTCACCAAGGCTAGACTTGAATTTAAGTCTACCGAACAATAATTAGGTTCCTAGGGCCTTTTTCCGAACAGAAAATGATAAATATTAACTTTTATACCTTTGGCTGAAGCTTGACCTGCCGAAGGAAAGATTATCAAATCTGAAGATGTGTTTGCCGAGCAGGTACTGATGATCAAATTCTTGCCAAACTGGTACAATCCTTGCCGAATGAAAAACTGATCATCTGAATGAATTGCTGAGGTAAAACAGAATTGACCGGAGGACTAAACAATGATCCTGAAGACACTGGCTTGTCGAACAACAATTTGGAGTGTGGAAATATGGTAGATGATTTGCCGAATACTCTGAGTACAATACTTTGGGCTGTCGAGCTCCTGGAATAAAGTCCAGAGCTTTGCCGAACAACAATGCTTCGGTTGGTTTTCTAGAGAGAGAAACAGAAGGTCTGAATGCTCTCAAGATGGAGTTGTAACAAAATGAATGAAATGGCTTGGTATTTATAGAGTTTTGAGAAGAAATAATTATCCGAACGTTGGCAGACAGACCAGTGGAGCCACTCACTGAGAGTGGGCCCCATCGACCACCCAGTCTAGGCTTCTAGCCTGATGACCTAAGCCCACCAACCATTTAATTTTGGCTCTTCTTCCAAAATGGAATGTGACGTCAGCCCACTCTCAATGTCACGCCCAGATTTTCAAACCTTTTTTTTAAAACAATTTAAATGAAAGCAGGGGGAAACATCACTTGTAGTATCTACACATTTCATTCTGTTCTCATTATATTTCAAGATACAATTTGTACAATATGAATAGAAAAGCAGAAGCTACAACAAATGCCAAACGGCTACAACTATACTGAACAGAAAAAGAGAGAGAGTAAGGGTACATCCCAACCTCGGGAGTCAACAAAAGTACCAAGTGAAACCTTCTGAAACAACCTA
>NMUG010003246.1:0-15009 GCA_002855965.1 Monotropa hypopitys
CTTCTCATTTTAGTCAGAATATCAGAGACGTATTTTAGGGTTTTTCCGGGAAGTGTCCGAATCAAGCCCGGGATATTTTCTATATTCGTGATCCAACACAGCGATCATGAATATCAAATTTATAATGTTAAAGTCAGAGTTCTTCGAGGGGACAGCTAAGCGTAAACAGAAGCTTTGGACCAAGATCAGAACTCCGGGATACTTTTTCAATTTTAAATGTATTCTCTTTTATTTTTATTTAATTTTTCCGAAGAGATAAGCTTAAAACAAACTTCAGAAGCTTCCTAAAATATACAGCCAACACGTGGCACGCGAGCCACGCGTTTGGGCAGATATTTCCTCTATGTCACCACTATAGTTGCGACATATATCAATATATATAACCGACCACCCCAACAACAATCCAGACCGAATAACTTCATTCCAACTCTATTTCAAGTTCAAATACCAAAGCCTCCAGGCATATTCTCTCAAAAATCTTCCGAAAACTACTCAAATTCTGACAAAAAATCTGAAAAATCAAAATCCAACCAAGAACAAGCTTCGTTTTTGAAGTATCTCGAGCTTATCTTTCTTCGGTAAATTAATTTGCCTCTTGCTCTCGGGAGACTCTTGATAGTCTTCTAATTCATAGTTCGGTATTAGTTACTCGGCCGCGTCCGATACTATACCCTACTATGTTTTAAAGAAGCTATCTACAGAAGTCGTCTCCCCGATTTGTACAGATACAATTAATCTATTTACCGCAATTTTTTTAATATTCATCTTTTATGCTTTCAAATACATACCTGTTAAAGATTTCGTTACTTTATGTCTTTCTCCTTGTTAGAATTTGGCACATGCTTGGCTATGCTGGCTCCGCTGTCGCATACGAGAAGAACATAAAAACGTCTTCGCCCTAAAATATCTGTCGTCTAGCTCGAAATATATCCAGTTCGGTTTATATATACGATATCTTAATTGTTATATATGTACTGCCGTCTAGATCGGACTATATCCAGCTCGGTTTATATATATAATACCTTATACCCCTGTCCATATATATATATATATTACAGCATATACATTCTATCTCTCTTCAGCGATTAACTTTCGCTTTCCCCAAAACACTTTCAAACAAAACAAAAATCCAGCATCCGTACTCTGAAGTGAAAGCTTGTAGTAGCTGTCAGAATCTAATCGAAGGAATGCCTTGTGACTCAGATCATTATGGAGCACTCGATATCCCGGGAGGATTTTTCTCACTTAAAGAAAGTAAAAATCCCTTCCCCCATTTTCCAAAACTAAGTCGAAGCTCTGTCCGATTGGTAAAAATAAATCCTTCTTCCAAAGCCCGATTAAAACATATTCCGGCAATTTTTCAGAAAACGTTTTCTTAGTCGAAGTTCTGTCCGACTGAAAATTACAAAAAAACTGTAAAAATACAAAACCAAATTCTTCGATCCGTACTCTGAAGTGAAAGCTTGTAGTAGCTGTCAGACTCGGATCACTGGAATGCCTTGGGACTCGGATCATGCCAATTCACTCGATATTATTTGGAATTTCCTAAACCAAAAATATCTTATCTTTTCCGAAAACGGTCGAAGTTCTGCCCGACCTATTTCAAAACATTCCTATCAGAAAAACAGTCGAAGCTCTGTCCGACTAAAAATCATTTTCTCAAACACGGTCGGAATTCCGTCCGATCGTAGAAAAATACTTTTCAAGGATTTAGCCAAGGTTCTGTACGGCTAAAATCCAAAATATTTTCAAGGCACAGTCGAAGTTCTGTCCGACTGCCTAAAAATAGAAATGACTCTTTTTAGTTGGAATTCAGTCCAACTACAAAAAAATGCTTTCCAAAATGTAGAAGAAGTTCCGTCTGGCTCAGAATAAATATTTGCTTTCAAAAACACAGTTGAGGTTCTGTCTGACTGTCATAAATAAAATTAAATTAACAAAACAAAATCTTTTCCCAAACCCAGTCGGAATTCTGTCCGACTGTGGATAATCATTTTTCGCCGAAGTTCTGTCCGGCTCAAAAATAATCTTTTCTCATCAAAACCGGGTCAAAAGTCACCCGTATTCTTTTCAAAATTTCCCCTTTCTGAAACCGGGCCGAAATCTGCCCATCAACAACTATTTCGAGGAGTCTTTTCATTTTATACATAAAATCAGTAATAATTTTACATTTCTCTTAGCCGAGGAAACAATCGATTTCGATTCGAAAAGAGATTTACTTCTGAAAGAGAAGTACCGAAAGGGCGAGTGGGGTGCTTAACACCTTCCCCATTCGTAATTAAATCCCCGAACTCGAATTTCTGGTTTTGCAGATACCTTTCCCAAATAAAAAGACATTTTTCTTAAGCAAAATAACATCTTTTTACAACAAAAAAATCCGGTGACTTGGTATACCACAGCTCAATACCAAGTGGCGACTCCAAAAATTCGAAATCGGCATACTCAGACCGCCCTCTATTTTCAAACAAACCCCCATATTTTTAAATTGGACCCATCAGCGTAAATTCTTCCACCCCGGAAAATGACTCCAACCGTACGGGAGACGAGGGAAGGACTGAAAAATTTCCCGGCGCGACACAGATAGCCCATGAATTTCCTCGAGCTGACTCCGAAGGCACATTTAGAGGCATTGAGCCAAAGCTTATGTGTCTTCAGAATATCAAATACCTTCTGCAGATCTGCCAGATGATTCTCCTTGGCCTTGCTCTTGACCACCATATCATCAATATAGGCCTCCATAGTGTCGCCGAGCTGAGAGTCGAATATTTTAGTGATCATCCTCTGATAGGTTGCTCCGGCATTCTTGAGGCTGAAGGGAATAACTCGGTAACAGAATAGACCCCAAGGAATGATGAATGCCGTCTTCTTCTAGTTTCGGCTGAACATCGCGATTTGGTGATACCCCCGGTAGGCATCCATGAAGCTCATTCTGGGATGTACGGCCGTTGAATCGGCTAGCTGATCAATCCTGGGAACTGGAAAGCTGTCTTTGGGGCAAGTTTCACTGAGGTTAGTGTAATCCACACAGACTCTCCACTTGCCGGTCATCTTCTTAACCACCACCGTGTTGGCCAACCAGGTGGGATAATGAACTTCTTGGATCGCCTGTGCTTCGGTCAGACGATCAACTTCATCTATAACGGCATCGACATGTGCAGCCACCGATCGCCGAGCTTTCTGGATGACTGGACGGCACTCCAGCCGGATGTTGAGGTGATGGCTGATGAAGTTTGGATCCACGCCCGGCATCTCATAGGGCATCCAAGCAAACACTTTCACATTGCATTTTAGGAAGCTAACCATGACTTTCTTGTCTGCTTCGGCCAGCTGCGAGCCGATAAGAAAGAAGCGCTCTGGATCATCGGCGCTCTGGATCATCGGCGCTCAGAGGGATGGTGACAAGGTCCTCAATGGTTTTTTCCAAGGCACTTGAACCGACGTCCTCTAGCACTGGCTGATCTGGAACCTCCACCCAGTGGACTTGCTCAGGGGTGACCTTCCCTTTGACAACAATGATGTAGCACTATTTCACATACGTTTGGTCCCCTCTAAGATCCTCCACACCTCTGCTGCCGATGAATTTAATAACCTGGTGGTACATAGAAGCTACTCCCTTGATGCTATGGACCCAGGTTCGGCCCAGGATAGCATTGTAGGGCGATGGGACGTCGACAACCACAAATTCCACCTTGGTGGTGACCGAGCCGATGGTCACTGGGATGAGGATTTTACCGAACGGCCACACAGAAGCCGTATTGAATCCTACCAGTGGCACGTTGGTCGGTAGTAAATCTTCTGCCTTACACCCCATTTTCTTAAATAGGGAGTAGTACATGACATCTGCCGAGCTGTCGAGGTCGATGAGGACCCTTCGGACCTGACAGTTGGTAACCTGTAGGGTAACAACTAGGGCGTCATCGTAGGGGTGTTGAACCCTTTCAGAATCCCGATCTGAAAAAGTGATGGAGTACCTGGAGTCCGACCTCGGCTTCTTCGGCATGGGTTGTACAACTAGGATTTCTTTTGCCTCTATTTGCTGAAGCTCTGACCAAAGTTGCTCCTCTAGTCGGTGATCCACCATCCCATAGATCACGTTGATAATTCATAGGGCCAGCTTGGGATCCTCCTTTAGTACGACAACAGTTGTTTTCTCTGCGTCAACTTATTCTTGAAGGTGGCCGGTAGTGACCAACTCTTCGAGGAAATCCTTGTAGGCTTGGCAGTTCGTCGTCAGGTGACCCTTCTCCCTATGATAAGAGCACCTGAATTTGTCGTTTCCTCGTCTGGAGGCCCCCAGTCGCTTCTCTGGCCATCTAAAGAATGACTCCTTTTCGATTTTGTGAAGGAGCATGAATGTCGGATGTTTAAGATGGTGGTGTGGGCCACAAATTTGTATAACTTGTACGTCCGGGGCTCTCTAGGATGGACAGTGTTGGTCTTTTTCCTTCTGACCACACTGTTATTGTTGGAACCGTGACTGGAGCGTTGGTCGGCCTTGCTTCTATCCTCCTTAGCCTCCTCGAGTTTTGCGTGGAGTTTAATATTAGCCATGAGCTCATTCATGGTGGCTGGAGTTTAATATTCAAACTCGGCTGGAGTGATCTAGGTCGAGTTTGAATGACATCACTGTGATTTTTTGATTGCACTCTTCAATCTCGTTGTAGAGGTCCCAATACCGGGCTGCATATTGGCATAGAGATTCTGACCTTGCCGAAAGCCGAGGAGGGGATAAACCTCTTTCTTCACCCTGGAGCTGGTAATGAACCGATCCATAAAGGCCGTTGAAAGGTCTCTCCATAAAGATATGGACCCTGTCGGCAATCGGTCAAACTAGAGTAACCCAAACTTGCCTAGGCTGGATGGAAAAAACTTGCACATCAAGGCATCCTACCCTGAGTAGAGGGACATCATCTGCCTAAAGTGCACGATGTGGGTGTATGAATCCATTTTGGGATCATACTTGTTGAATTTGGGGGCAGAGAAGCCTGCTAGAGGCCTCGCAGCTTCAATTTCTGGAGAGAATGGAGTGTAGGAGATTCTGTCCTGTTGGCACAGCTCATAGGTACGAGCCGGTAGGATGTCCCTTCTCCTCCTCTAAGTAACCTCCTATTCTGAGTAGGGCACCTGACTGTCTCCTTGGCCACTATGCTTCTGGTGCCTGGGTGGTGACTGCTCCCGAGTTGGGCGAGGTCTCTGAGCTACTAGAACTGCGTTTGGCCTGAGGCGGTCAAAGACAGGTGGCCGATGACTCTCGGCCGAACGTTCATCCCTATGCTGGGGAGGCGAGACTCGGTGCCTAATGCGGCAGTCCTCGTTAACCCTCTGTCAGACAGGGACTTCTTCTTCCCTTCCCCCAGTCTATTCAAAATAGAGGGTTTGTTTTGCTCAGACCTGCTCCTGCTCTGGGAAGGCTCCTGGTATTCGTGTCCATCCTTCTTGGCACGGCTCGGCGTCGCTCTTTTCTTCTGAGTGGCCTCCCTTAGGAGGGTTATTTCACGGATGAGGACATTAATTTGGTGATCCCTTCAGCCCAGATCGCCTTCCAGCTGACGAATGTACTGCCTAGTGGTAAGCTTGGATGGATGGTCAGGGCATTCGCTGGTGTGGTAACTAGCGTCACCGGCGCGGATATGTTTGGGGGTTCAGAGAGCAGAGTCCCCTTCCCTCGCAACTTCCTTTCCCTTGTTCCTTCGGCCATCAGACTAGTTTCCTTTGGAGTTTTAGTTTTTGGAAGTCATCTTCAAGCTAGAACAGAGATTTGAGAGTTTGAGAAAGGTTCTCCAGTGGAATCGCCAATTGTTGAGGGGTAAGCCTTTTTTGTGGTGGTTCTCAGTTGCTAGCGGTGGAGATGAGGCTAAACCTTGGCTACAAAAGAAGGAAACTTTAGGCTACCAATGAATATCGCCGGTGGACCCTCTGATGGCTAAGTCAGCAAGGTCTTGTACGTCCTTTCTAATCTGTTTTGCCATATCCACTAAATTTGTATACGACGCTTCTTTATAAGATGTCAACCTTATTGCCACCATCAGATTTAGCCCACTTCTGAATCTTCTACACTTTTTAGCCTTGGTATCAACCAAATCTACTACATAATCTGACAAAGTCGCAAACTTGGCTTCATAATCCCCTACTGACATTCTCCCTTGCTTCAATGTGATAAAAGCAGCCACTTGCTCAAACTTGTAACTCTCTAGACAGTATTGAGTATTGAATCCTTGCACAAAAATATCCCAAGTCACAACTCCTCTAGTTTCTGGTACTATTCTTGGCAATGGCGCTGTCCGTAATCTACTAAATGATTTCCACCAAGTCAATGCTTCCCCTTTAAACTGAAAGAAGCTAACCTTACTTTCTGATCATCCATTGCTTCCATAGCTTCAAATACTCGTTCTATGCCCTCTAACCATGATTCTTCCTGCCTAGGATCAGTAGATCCTTTAAACTCTTTAGAATACAATTTCCTGAACCTCTCTATCAAAGTAGCATCAGCTCCCTCCTGCCTGCCTCTATCTGTAGCTTGTGTCTCCATATATGTTGTCATAGCTGCCATAAATCGATCATAATCCCCTTGTGGCCTTGGCTGCCCCTGTGGTTCTGGTTGATTTACCTCTGCCTCTCCAGCCCCTACTGATGCAACATCCTCTGGTGGATCCATTTTGTATCCCTAGTTTCACAATATAGTATACAACCATAAATATTATCACAACAAACGTTAACATTAGTCAAAGTATGCATTAGACTCTCTCACATCCTATGGTCCACTACTCTACATGCCACCTTCCTAGGAGTAATTATGCATCTCCAAAGACTTTCCCAAACTTTCTCCAAAGACTACCCCAGTTGAGCAAGTACCTAGTTGTAATTTTACCTTTGGATGAATAATTCACTACGATGTACAGTAGAAATATAAATGTTAATAAATAAAATTTTGAGATGTGGATGTGATTTTGGCAACGAAATCTCCTAAGAGGGGGAGAGTTGTAACACTCTTCCTGGAAAATTGATGATTAAGTTAATTAAAACAAGTTTATTTGTTAACATTATGTTCAAATGAGGTATATATTGGTCAAATAATAACATTGGCATTGGAAAATGATGTTAGGAAGTATTAAGGAATTTAATAAAATGTTTATGGAATTATTGTGGGGTTATTTTGAGGCATTTAATTTCAAATAAATCTGATTAGGAGTTTTAATTAAGTTCTAGGGGCTTTACTGCAAAGATTAGATGTTAGAGGAAGAATTTGTGATTAAGGAAGCAAAATTGGAAATGGCTGTCGTGTTGTCAAGAATGGTGATGCGTGGATGGGGATTGAGATACAGGAATGTATCTAAACTATGCAACGTGTATGAATGTTGTAAGAGAGTGATCTGCATGTGGTGAGTTGTGTGTAATGAAGGGAGGTGTCGTGAATTTAGAAGAGTAGGGATGGATGTGTTGTCATCAAATGGAGAAGTCATAGTAGCCATTGTTGTACAAACAATAACTTATATAACTTGTAACAATTCACAAAGTTTAAGCTTTAAAGAAATCTGAAAACCACTATAAGAATTGTGTGAGTAATTGATTGAGAGAAAGATTAGAAACTAGATTGAGAGTAAGTAAGAAGGAAGCAGTACTTCTTGTTTAAGAGTTGTAGAGGGTTCTAAGGATGAAGACGATGAACAGTTAGAGGAGAACCTAAGTTGCGGCAAATCTTTGTGATTTTATTCCTTCCATTTGGCGTAAGTTTTTTCAAAACTAAAAATGTAGAATTGTTCTAAATCATTAGTAGAACATGTGGTTAAATTTTGGAATGAATCGGATAAAGATTGATAGGTTAATTCGATCAGGATCAATTTAGGAAGAAACCCCCAAAATTGACAAAATCTTCTAATTTTTATACCAATCGGTTGAGGTAAGATCTTCCAATTCTAAAAACACAAAGTTGTTATAAATCAGCTGTAGAATCTATATTTCAAATTTGGTAGAAAATGATCAAGAATTGATAGCCTAAATCGATTAAGATCAGATTAGAAGAAGAACCCATAAAATTGCAGTTCATAATCAATGTTCTGAGAATTTTCTCAGAAACCATTGTCTAGCTTTGCTGTGATACAGTATCACATACAGACTCAAGAAACTGTGCCCAAGAAATTGGTATCCCGAGAAGGCCCAAGAAATCGATAACCAGATAGCGGTAACAGAGCTGCGGTATCCTTGGCTTAAACCTGGAAACCGGTATCCTAAGTAGGTGCGCAACCGGTAGCCAGAAGGGTATCAGGTGTGGTATCTTATGCAGTATCCCAGCAGTAGTATCTGAGGCCTTGGCTAACACACCGGTATCTGAAATTTGCAAGATACTGGTATCTGGTGTTTCGGGCAGAATGTAAATTTTCAAAAAATTGTAAAAATTGTAAATTTTAGATATAAAATGATAAGGAATGATCGGTAGAAGATATCTATCTTATATATTGATGATTTTGCTATTATGAGCTAAAGTATTTCAATATTGACAGGTGAAAAGTTAGAAAAGAATAAAGGACCACAAAATCAATGAATGATTATTTCCATAAAAGGTTTCGGTGAGTGTATTATGCACACTTTAATTATTAAATTGTAGAAATATTATTTGTTGATTCATTGTTGTTTAAATATTGTATTTATTTGGATAATGGTTAAATATACATGATAAAAATGGTTGAATGTCATAACATGAAATATACGTCGATGAAAAATGAATATAAAGAAAAGTCACATGTCGTAAGCTATGAGACTTTGTTGTCGTAATCTATGAGCTTTGTTGTCGTAAGCTTTGCTGGCTTGTCGTAGTAAGCTTTGAGGCTTGGTCGGGTCTAAAATTTGACATAATATGCATTGTTATACGAAGAGATTTATGCATTATTCACAATCATATCGATATTGCACTATTCTTATTGTTTATATAATGATTCATGCTGAAATACCCTTATATCACTATTGATTTACTGTTTCTTTAATTTTAGTTATTTCAGTATGCTTATTCATTGCAAGAGAAGTATGTTTCGGCGGTCCTGTGTGATGAATAATGTCAGTGATATGATTTCTAGAAAGTGGAACCTAATATGTGAAATAAAAGATTGTAGTAAGATGGCTAGTGCCTTAGAGGTGTGTCTACACAGTGGGTCTGTTCCTCTTAGTTGTTTGTGTTCTATGCACATGATTAGCTTACCACTTTCTTCTTTATAGCGTGATAGATGTAACTTATTTAAATAACACATTAGAGATTTCCGAGACTTAAAATAAAGAAAGGGAATATTTATTAAGCATGTGATTTATTATTCTTTCGAATGTTATTTATTCTTTGATATTATAGAATCATTTAATAACGATTTGAGTATGATTTCAGGGGAATCAAAATGTTTGTATCCACCCAAGACGGACCAAAAGAAACCCACTTAAAGGGATTCAGTGAGTGCGATAGCTACATTTAATTTTGTAGTATGTTGTTGTTTGGTTTCTATACTCGTGTTAATTTATAATGTTGGACTAGTTGCATCTAGGATGTGAACGTGACACTTGTATTAGTTAAGTTGAATGTGGACACTTAGTGTTAGATCACTTGAATGTGAACATATGTACTTGTTCTTTAGTGTAAGAACGTGAATGTTAACATGATTTGACATGGTTAGTTGCTTGTATTCAAACATGGGAGAGAAAATATGTCTCTAGTATTGTTGTGATTGTTAGAATCACGTGAGAATACCTTAATATACAAGGTCTAATTAGGGCCCAAAGCCAGATATATGGCTTTTACAAGTGTGATGGACAAAGATATTTCTATCCGTGTGCGCAAGTGACGTCCTTGCAAGGGAAGTGTGTTTCTACGGTCCCGTGTGATGAATAACGCAGGTGATATGCTTTCTAAGAAAGTGGAACCTAATATGTGAAATAAAAGCTTGTAGTAAGATGGCTAGTGCCTTAGAGGTGTGTCTACACAATAGGTCTGTTCCTCTTAGTTGTTTATGTTTTATGCACATGATTAGCTTACCACTTCCTTCTTTATAGCGTGATAGATTTCTTAGAGACTTGCACTTTTATATTGTTGCTGCATCTTTATACTTGCTAGACTTTGTTAGTTGAAGAGATCTTCACTGCTTTTAGTTCGTATCTGTTTCTATTTTATTTCCTACTACAAAATTATTTATAGCTTACGTATCTCCTAGATTTTTCTGCTGTTTTACATTGAGAGATCCAAGTTCTTGATAGCTTTGGAGCGGTCCGCTACAGTGCTGGAGTTTTGGAGCTTAGAAGGAGCTTAGTTGTTCTTGTTGCAGAGATCTTGTATTTGTCTATCTTTTTGCTTTTTAGTGAGCTGTCTATCTATGTATTTGTCAGTTGGTTCAGTTGGTGACTAGTACTTTTGTTGTATCTTGTTTTCAGACATGTTACTTAGTGTTGGATATGTTATATACGTTTGTGGATCTTTTGGAGCTAGTAATAAATTTAATGTTATAATGTTTTATTTCTAATTGAGGTTTGCATTTTTATTATGCATTTGTGGGATTGTTTGTTATTTCGTGCCACCGTGTCCGCTAAACATTATTTTATGTTATAAGTGGAGCAGGGCACGATAGTTTTTGTACCTCGCCTATAAGAATTAAGTTGTGTTTAGTATGTTTTCCCCTTGCCAGGCCAATCCTAGCCACGTAGTCTGAGATTAGCAGGAGCATCGTAGCATTCCATATCCTTTCAGTGCTTCCAGAACTGATTCCTTGATTGTAAGGATTTATTGCGCCATTTGAGGTGCGGATCACGAGAATGGAGCTATTACCTCTTGACCCAGCCAAGGCCTTAACATCCTCTCATGGATATCCCCAGCCCAGTCGTATGGTGGTCGCATCATTTAATATCCTCATTGCCGAGCTATTTTATGAGACAACCTATTTCTCACCGAGCTACTTGCTCGGCCTATCACCTGCTAGCCTGATGTGCTCATCCCCTTATCAGTACCCTTTACCACCTCATAGCCAATTTAGTATAGAACTAGTACCCTGCTTGTGATTATTACTATACGAACTTGGAATCACCTAAAGAATTGGAACAATTTTGAAATCATTTTAATGGTTATTATTGGAGAAAATCATTTGAGGAATCATTGTTAATTAAATTTAAAGGTTGTGGTCATTGTGTTGTTGGTATTATTGTTTAGAGGTCTCGTGGATGTTTGCTGAGTTTGTAGAAGTGTGTGGGAGCCATAATAGAAGAAAATGCATGTTGGTGAATAACGACTTGCAAACTGATCGATTGGTTGGTCAGGCGGTTATCTATCGGACACGACATGTCAAATTTTTGATTGACCAATTTAGAAACTGATCGAGCAATTTTTGTCTCGAAAACATTTTCGTTTTCATGTCATAAAGGGTGGGGGCACCTAATAATCTCATCTCTCTCTACACTATATTAGAACACTAACATATTTCCTCTCACTTCTCTCTAAAAATCCAAGGTTTTGAGAAAGATCCAAACCTCCCTCCTTCATAAGAGTTGTAGATCATGATATTCTCTCTCTCTCTCTCTCTCTCTCTCTCTCTCTCCTCATACTTTGAAATCTTGAATTGGAGCAATTTTTTTGAATTGGAGAATGTCTCCAATTTTTTTGAATTGAAAAATGATATTCTCTCTCTCTTTCGAGCTCAAATGTTTCTCTCTCTCTCTCTCTCTCTTATATTTGTTTATGTTAGTGATGTTTGTATCATGAATCCTTGCTTAGATTTGTTGAAATCACAATATTTGGTTGTGTTTAATGAACATCTAGGAGACTTATCTCTATAAATTTTGTTAAAGACCAAATGTAAAAAATTAGGGTTTTGACTAAGGTTCAAAAATTAGGGCTTTTGTATTTATTATTTGATTTATGTCAAATTGATGATGAATTCATGAAATTGAGGAATATCTGTACATTTTGGTAAGATTGGAGAATGTGTTGTATTTCATTCATAAATTCTTGTTGTCGATCGTCGTTTGGAAGTGAATTCCCTAACATGTGTGAATTGTTGAATTGAGATTGAAAAATGAATAATAAGAAACGATGAATTGATAAGTATTTCGTGCTTAGTGGAAGTTACGAATTAATTGAGTTAGATATTATTGTTCAAGAATTTCATTCTCGGGTAGATATCACTTAAGAAAATTATCAATGGGGGAAATTTGTAATACTCATTTATTTATTTTCTAATAAATAATTCATTTAAAAGTGTATGCATACATATTTAATAAAATTTGCATGAAATAAAGGTGAAGATGTGTGTATTAAGGTGAAAGGTAAAACAATGTCAATCATAACTTGATTGTAACAAAAAGTGTGGTGTGATGCATTTGTATATTATTATCTCATTACATTCATTTAATCTTGTGAGGAATTGAGAGTTAAAGGTGGTGTCATGTCGTCGATTAAATATTTGAGATTTGTAATGATGCTCTAGACCTTTTGTGATTGAGGATTATGTTAGAGTCTTAATTGAGGGTCTAGGGTTATTGAAAATTGATGTCATAATATATTCGATGTCTAAATCACAAGGAAAGTGTTAGAGGTGTAACTAAAGTTGAAGAAAGTGGTAAAAGGCTCATTTTTTTGGCTAAGTGTTGGTCCCAATAGCGTGTATCGTGAGTTTGGCATACCCGGGGTGTGCTGGGCCCTCAAAGGGACCCCCAAACAGAATGTGGAATGAGATTAGTGCACGTGTTGCGCATTCGCATACTAGGGTGCATGGCCTCGGCAGACACACATCCCCAGCATTTGGAGGGGATTTCAATTAAGGACCTGCAACCAATCTAGTGATTTCCAGCAGATCAGATGATTCAACATAAGCTTTAGCATTTCTTATATTTCCGGAAGATGGAGGCTCTTTTACCAGAAGATGGGCATTCAGTTCCTCTACTTATTTTTGTTCTTCCGAAAGTTCAAACTCCTTTCATTGTATGGTGGCTGGTTATTTGCTAAAAACTTTTCGACGGCTGGCCCTTCGGTCACTGGTCGTCGACTGGAGGTCCGGAAGCTTGCGTTGGTCCCTGCAAAGAGAAAATGGGGTCCTCCTGCTTGGATCCTGCAAAACAAGGGTTAGTGCCCACCGGTCGGTTATGACCAACGTGGCCTTCGATGCTTAAGTTAGTCTTTTTAGTGGGAAAGACAAAAAGTAGCGAGGTGAGGCCGGACGGTGATTATTAGGGATCAGATCCCGTGAACAGTGCCCCTGAGGGGGGATTTATAGGAATAGGTTGGCTTGGGGATCAAGATTGGAACGTGAACGACGCATCGTGGGCTCCCCCATGTGACACTGGGCCTGAATGGTACATGTGGCAGGCCTAAGTGGTCCGAGTGCGATTGATGGGCCAAATCGATCGTACGGATGGGGGATCCGTGAGTAGGCGCTTGAGGTGCTCCGTGCTGGGGTATTGCCGTAGGGAGGACCCTACGCTAGAGAGCCAGTCGGCTAGGAACCGTATCCTTACCAAAAAGATAATACAGATGCTCTACCGATCGACATGGTAGCCGGAGGTCAGTGGTCGTTTGTCCGACAAGCCCCAAGTTGCTCTATTTGGAACATGTGATACTCTGCCAAAAGGAATTCGCCAAAGGTCCGAAAGTCTGATGGGTCGGGGCACCGGAGGATCCACGGGGCCCGGGAGGGCACCTAATCCTACTAACAGATCCGTCCTCTGAAAGCCAAGGTCCGGCCACCACAATAGCCCCTCAATCTTTCCCAACCTTGTTGGAAAAGATTGATTCTGAGATGCCAGACGCATTGTTTCAGGGGGCATGGTTCTATCAGGACTGATGCTGATGCCATTTGACGGGAGTAGGGTAATAATTTAATACAGACATTAGTTTTCACCACGTGTCGCATCCTGATTCGCTGGTCAAACGGTATACATAGGTATTTGTGCAAAAATTAATTACTAACAACTGTAATTCGTACTTAGGCGGGGCCTATAAATAGGCTGTTGAGGTTGATCGTCTAGAACATACTCCTAGCTTATAGGTCCTCCGCAGAGCTTCTTCGCCTTCAGACATTTTCCTTCGGATGCTATGGTTGAGATAGTTAATGTGAGCTCTTCGGAAAGTTCAAATGACGATTCTGACTCAACATTCAAGATGAGCTCGAGTGACTCATCAGTTGGGACTTCTTCAGAGACTGCTGATTCGGACGGTCTAGGCCCATCACATACTGATCTGGAACCGCTTCCGCCTCGCAAGAGGTCCTCTACTGTTCGCCATTTCTCAGATGATGAAGGGTCTGTTCACGTAGGGCTTATGGGGGATTCACGTGCAAGACTCACCCTTGGAGGACGGTCACTTAGGACCTAGGGGAGTCGGCCCTGTCCTTATTTGGATTATTTTCGCGGTGGGATTACCAAATTTGACAAATTATACTATCATTACTGGATTCTGCCATCTATCTCCCTTGCCGAAGTGGGGTCAGAGTTTAGTTTTGCAGAGGAGCAAATAATCGTTCCCCTGATGGTGATTGCCGAAGGAGGGCTGAGGTTTCCTCTACACTGCCACCTTCAGTATTTCCTGTGCGCGTTTAAGCTTACTCCCAGTCAGCTGTCGACCAATAGCTATCGGATCATCAACTCTGTACAGGTGCTATGCGAGAGGTATAACCTGGATCTTTATGTGGCGGACCTTATGGAGATGTTTTCCCTCTCACTCAATAGGACATCTGGGAGATATTTCCTATTTTACCATAAGCCCTATGAGGATGTTATCTCAAGGCTGTAGGATTCCTAGAGGTGGGCAGACACCTATATCCAGCTCTTCGGGAAATATAACTTTGCGCTGGGGGAACCACGTCTGAACCCAGTTTCGACAATTCCGGGCGATCCAGGCTAGAGGCTCAATCTTTCTCTTCTTCTGATAGCCCCTCATCTGAAACCTTTTATTCCTTGTGCAGATGTCTCTGAGATTTCGAAGACCTTGAGGAAAGAAGCTTCGGATGAACGGATTGCCGCACTGATGGGCTATGAGGGGAGGGACGCTCCCTCTCT
>NMUG010003247.1:0-15007 GCA_002855965.1 Monotropa hypopitys
ATTTAATCATGACAAAGAATTCAACAAATTAATTATTATAAGACAAGAATAATTATTTAAATAATTAAACTCATAAATAAAAAATTACAATTATTTAAGAGATAAATTATTCGCTAGGAATAATTTATTTAACACATGATGAGACAACTAATTACCACAATTGATTTTACAATCTAATCAATTTATTCTAAAATAATTACAACAAGTATAATTCCATGAAGAATTTAATCAATTAATTCCATTTTAATTATCTAATCAATTTTATGCATGATTGCTAAACGCAAAATCCATGTCGTTATTATCGGACTTGAGTCTAGTGCATTTAAATTTATAAAACAAGAACTAACTACTCTAACTAGTAGAGTGGTAAGCCCAAGGTCGAACACAGGGACTAGTCGGATTTGTTAGATGAATTTCTCGTATTTATTAGGAAAATAAAATGGATTTGTATTTTTTAGATCAAAAATCACTAAAATCGAATGATTAAGAAAAGAACTACAAATTAAATGTTGAATTACTAAATTAACGGTGGAAACAATTAACTAAGGGAGGAACATGATCGTCGTTTCACACTTAAGGGATTTGAGAGATTCGATTCGATTTAGTTCACAAGACTTACCAAAGTGGAAACATTATGGTAAAATCTCGGAAAATATTCTGAGAAAAATCTTCCGCTTTTATAACTCAAGGGATGTCTAGAGTATAACATCGAGATATCCCTCGGAAAATCTTCTTTTAATCCGATCCTCATTTTGTAACTCAAAATATATCTACAGTAGAAACATCAAGATATATTCCGGAAAATATTCTTTGAAAATGTGATTTGGTGGAAAACTCTTACACGAAATATACTTACAGTAGCAACATCAAAGTATATTTCCGATGATTTTTCTAAGAATACCAATAAGAGATCCACAATTCTTTAGAGGAGAAATAGCGAATCACCAAATCGAACCCACTCCCATTACCCTAAGTGATCCACGAGATCATGTTCCAAGGGATCTAGCCACTCATGGTGGGGAAAATGCTAACAACATTCATTGGAGACATATCCATACAAGCCATGAGGGAATAGATTAATAAAATAAAAAAGAATAACTTTTATATAAACTTCAATCAATAAAACAAGGAATTAATGTGTTCTTACCAAAGAGAAATCCAAAACAAGAGAGATCCAAAGAGATTCAAAGAGAGAACAAATCACCAAAAGCATCCAAGTCTCCAAGTCTTTCCAAGCACAAGTAGTAGCCACCCTCCTAGGTTAATTAGAATGAAAAAGTATGTTTAGAATACCTAAACATCATCTATATATACACCCTAGACGTTTTGGCCCAATTACTACCCTTAATGAAGGGTAAAAATGTCATTCTCGGCCTTTTAAAACTCAAATTAGCCGCCTGGAACTTTTCTGTGCGCGATAAGCGTAACCGGTTACGCTTAAAAGGGCGTAACCGGTTACGGTTGAGTATTCTTCAGCTTGGCATAACCGGTTACGCCATGATCTTCAACCGGTTACGCTATGCGCGGTTTCTGCAGTCTTTCCCTTGGTGTTTTCTTTGACTGGGCATAACCGGTTACGCTTGAAATGTTGTAACCGGTTACGGTTGCTGTACTTTTTACTTCCAAATGGGTTCCTTCTCTTGTCCAGCTGTCCCGGCTTCCATCTTAGACCTCCAAATGATGTTCTCCTCACCAATATTGATTGCTCTTGCAAGAATATGATGGTAACAAAAACTCCTCGAGTTTCCGGATTTCCAAAATGGCTCAAAATGGTGAAATAAAGTGCTAAAAACCTGTAAACGAATAAAATTCTACAAAAATAACATTAAGCACAAATATGTACAAAGATTGGCTAAAAAAACAATGAAATATATATATAATGGACAAAATAGATGTGCTAAATAAGTGATTTAGCGTGTCTATCACATCTCTCAACTTAAAGTTTGCTAGTCCCGAGCAAACACACTACATGACTCGATCCTAATTACGATGCAATGCAAGATAGTTCCTTTAAACCCCCGGGCAGCCCCGGTAGGACGAGTGGGGTCTCGTGAGGGTTTTTAGCAACGACTACCCACAAAACCTATAATCCTACGACTCTTAGTACAAGAATTTTAGTGAACATGCTTGCGTTTTGATTCTTTCCCAAGTGAAAAACATTATTTTACCTCTTTGGTTGTTTCGTGAGTAGTGCATGACTTTCCATTCTTCACCTCGAACCTTGATTCCAAACCTCTCGTGGTTCACTCACAAAGAATAAGGCACTGAACGATTTTCTGTGTAGAAGGTAAGGAATCGTCCTCGGGAATCTAAATGGAAAAGTATTGCAGCTGTATGTGGAGGAATTATGTATGTCTGTGCTGCATTCAACAAGTTAGTGGCAAGCAATTCACATTGAATAATTCATCACAAATGCAAACATGTGGGATATCTCAAAATCAACTAGGACTTCACAGCTTATAGCGTTCATATGGTAGGGAGATGTAGACTATGTATGACAGGTAATATGTAAGCTAGGTACTACTCCCACCTATCAACATTTATAAAAAAACATCAAGTCTACACTGATACATAACAAAAATAACAAAAGTAACCCAAAACAAAAGGTCCCAAATCAATCATCCTCAGGCTCCTCATCACCCGAGTACTCACTCCCAGACTCCTCGCTAGAACTCTCCTCCCTGGCTCTGACCAACTCTGCCAGCTGTGCAGTCACTCCTCTCTCCCACTCTAACCTCCTGGCCTGCTCTGCCTCCCTAGCAACTCTCTCCTCCTCCATCTTCCTCTCCATCCTCAACAAAACCTCCAACAGTCCTCCCTCAGGTGGTGCAACCGGTGAGCGAGCTTTCGGGAGCCTAACTGCAGGAGGTGGTGTAGATGTGCTGCTAGGGCTCGGATCCTACTGTGTGGAAGTGTCACCCTATGCTGTAGTATCCCCAGATGGTGGTGGTGGTGGAGCTTGTCTAGTAGAAGTAGAAAATAGAGGGTCAAGTCGCTCTTTGTGCACCCCCACACTCCGGCAGATAGTCTCATAGGTAATAGGGCCAAGTGGTGCAGGCGTCCATGCATCTCTCAGGGAGAGCCTCAATCCACTGCTCAAACAATGCTGGGTGATCAGAAAAGCATAGGGAAAACTTGCCTTAGATCCTGACTGTGTCTGAAAATTTGCAATGATCTCCCAAATAAGCAAACCAAAATCAATAGTCTTCTTTTCCAGTATCTCGTAGCGCAACTGAATGACATCTTCCTTAGGGACCTTTTCTGACCTCCTTGGATAAATGTTGTAATGGACCACTTTGTTCATCAATGCAAACTTGGGCTTCAGCATGCCCTGATTGTACCTCCCAGCTCTCTTGTACAAATCCACATCGGTCCAAACAATCTCAGCAAGTATAGTACCTGAAGGTGAAGAATATCCCGGCCTAGGATAAGTCGTCTCTGAAGTAGAGGGCCGGGTACATCCTAAGAATGCTGCCACAGAGGCAGGAGTAACTGTCACCATCTTCCCCTTCACTTTCCCCTTCACTACCAAATCCTCCCCTTGTCTCTGTGCCACTGAATAGAACTCCCACACAAAGTAGGAATGAAACCCCGAATATCCTCAAACCATTTGGTGAGCCCTGCCGTCACCAAGCTGTCGGCCACAGTATACAACACCGCATTCTCATCGCTGTACTGAGCTGGTCTAATCTTTTTAGGCATAGCTACCATCCTCTCGCACAAGATAGCTCGAGTCTTCACGATGTCCTCCCATTTTTTGGGGGCAGGAGCTGGCTTTTTCCTTTTTCGTGATGACAATGGTGCACTCTCGGTGGTAGGAGCAGCAGTAGGTGGTACTGTCAGCATAAGAATAGGTTCACGCACCTCAGCTATAGGTTCCTCCCTTGGATTCTCAGATGCCGGAGGAGGAATAGGTTCAGTAAGGCCCTCTATTGGAGGTTCCTCCCTTGGATTCTCAGATGCTGGAGGAGGAATAGGTTCAGTAAGGCCCTCTGTTGGAGGATCCTCCATTGGTGGAGCTGGTGGTGTAGGCCAATTTACTGAATTCCTGTTTGAATTACCCCTGCAGAAGGTCCTGCACAATATTAATCCTCAACAAAAATTATTGCAGCAGATAGAGTAACCAGTTACGTATTTTTGAGCGTAACAGGTTAGGGTTTGCAATTAAGTGTAACCGGTTACGTATTTTTGAGCGTAACCGATTAGGGTTTCCAAATTTTTGTAGCGGCGATGGAGTATACCGACTTCTTCTTCCCCACCTTATATCTCCTCAGAAATTATCACAATGGTTCCCAAAACATATACAACTGAGATCACAACCTACTTATCTATTAATTTCACACAAAAACTTTGAGATTGGACGGGTTACCTTAGCTGCGGCAATTCCGAGTCTTCTTCTTCCATTTGTTTTCAAAATCAAGCTTTGGTCCTTGATTGCAGGTTGTGATGGTTGAACGTGACAGAGGTACGGTTAGAGAATAAAGGTTATCGAGAGAGAGAGAAAGGAAATTGGGGTTCGGGGGTTTTCTCGCCCAATTCGCACAGAAAGGGGGGGAGCGATGAGGGTCTGGTGTAACCTGGGCCCGACTTCCTTTTTATATATATTTTTTCAAATTTTTCTGATCATAACCGGTTACGGTTGATTTGGCGTAACCGGTTATACTTTCCATACGTAACCTCTTCCTTTAACCGGTTATGCCCAGAACACATTTCTTCACAATTTCCATAACCGGTTACGACCATTACCATAACCGGTTAGACACCTCGCAGTTCTTATTCTCCTCAAATGATCAAAAACCTCTGCACACTTTGACAGACCGTAACCGGTTACACCTGTACTCCTAACCGATTACGGGTAGTTCAGCAATTTCATCAAAAACTCCCATTTCCTGCACACCATTGCACTTACTTTTCATTTCCCTTCCTCACTCAAGTCCAACCTGTTCCGAGAATGACATCTCAAGGCTCAAAGTTACCCTTAGATGATTGATTTCCCCAAAGACGTGGTTTCCTAGGCTCATGACAAAGAATGGGAATAAAAGTGTAAAATAAATAGCGTAAGGGTTCAAAGGGGTGCAACAGCTCATCATAATGGAAAATAAAAAGGGAATGGCCTTTTGTTCAAAGAAATGCCTAAAATCATCTTCCGATCAATCCCACATGTGATGCAAATGCGATAAATAAATTCAATGCAAAAAGCAAAACCACAAGAATACAAGTTACCCCACAAAGGAAGAATGGTCCAACGGAAAATGATGTGAGCTGGTGAATCGCCATTCCTTATGATTTGTGTCAAGTCATGCATGTCCTCAATCAACTTCCTGTAGGTGTACTGCAATTTCTCACTCAAAATTGAACAAAAAGAGCATGTTTACTCCACATTCTTGGACTAAAAAAATTTGTTTGACCAAAATTTGGGACTAATGCAAAGAAATAAGGAAAAACGAAGTAAAACGTAGTGTTCCCCATCCCTCAACTTGAAAATTGCTCCGTCCTCAGAGTAAGAAAAATAGGATTAAGAGGGATGTGGGGAATGAAGGTATCGAAATGATCCCCATCCCTCAACTTGCTTGATGCCATGTCCCCTCAGCAGTGAAGCATGGGGACAATCCATATGTGAAGAAGTATAGAGATAGAGAATGAAAGAATTTGCGTACCTTTGCGGGGGCATGTCAACCCACCTAAACTTCGACCAAGTTTGAAGATTTTTCCACCAGTCATTCACGCAGACTCACGAGATATACTTTTCTCCCCGACTCACTCACTTGGTTAATGTATTAGAGAAAGAAATCTCCCGGAATTTCTGGGTATAGTGGTTACTCGGCAGGTTAGTTCTCTAAGGTCGCACTTTGTGGCTAAACCTTGAGAACCTCCAATCGCTTTTGTCCCATCATCCATACTTTTACCGGGGTAATCCCAGATAATACATCACCAAGGATAGTGCATAATGGATTTGTCGTGCAACACCCTTATCCTATCTTTGTAATTTTTTAATTTTCATAAGCATCTCTTCTTAACTCTTCAAGTTCCGCAAGGTCCAACTTTCGATTGAGTCCCGCTTGTGCCAAATTAAAATTTAAGGATTTGATTGCCCAATAGGCCCTATGTTCCATCTCAACGGGTAGATGACATGCCTTCCCGTATACAAGCCGATAGGGTGACATACCCAAAACGGTCTTGTAGGCGGTCCAGTATGCCCACAAAGAGTCGGTGAGGCACAATGACCAATCTTTCCGGTTAGAATTGATGGTCTTCTCAAGGATGTGTTTGATCTTCCGATTTTCCAATTCGGCTTGCCCATTCGTCTGTGGGTGGTAACCCGTAGACACCTTGTGCGTAACCCCATATTTTATCATAAGAATGTTAAAGGGGCGATTGCAAAAGTGGGTGCCTTGGTCACTGATGATGGCCTTTGGCATTCCGAATCACGAAAAAATGTTTTCTTTCAAGAACTTAACAACCACCTTGTGATCATTAGTATGCGACGGAATTGCCTCGACCCATTTTGAGACATAGTCTACGGCAACCAAAATGTATAGGTGGCCAAAAGAAGGTGGAAATGGACCCATAAAATCGATTCCCCAACAATCAAAGACATCGATAATGAAGATCGGGTTTAAGGGCATCATGTGGCGCTTTGTAACACCACCCAACTTTTGACACCTCTCACAAGCTTGACAAAATTTATGTGTGTCCTTGAACAAACTAGGCCAATAGAAACCACATTGTAAGATTTTCGCAACTGTTTTCTTAGTGGAGAAGTGACCTCCGCATGCTCCCGAATGACAAAAAGTTAAAATGTTTATGAACTCGTCATCGGGAACGCACCTTCTCATGATTTGATCCGAATAATATTTGAAGAGATATGGATCATCAAAGTAGAATTTCTTCACTTCGCTAAGAAATTAGTTGCGGTCTCTTTTGTTCCAATATTCCGGAATTTGCCCGGTTACAATGTAGTTTACTATGTCCGCATACCATGGTGCCTTGGATATGGTAAAAAGTTGTTCATCCGGAAAGGATTCGCAGATAGTCTCCTCATGGTCTTTTCTTTTAAAATCTAATCGAGATAAATGATCCGCTACCACGTTCTCCACTCCCTTCTTATCTTCTATTTCAATGTCAAATTCTTGAAGAAGGAGTATCTACCTAATGAGCCGGAGCTTAGCATCTTGCTTGGTGAGCAAGTACTTAAGCGCAGCGTGGTCGGTGAAGACCACTATAGGTGAACCAACGAGGTAAGACCAAAATTTTTCTAAAGCAAAGACCATGGCTAACAATTCCTTCTCCGTAGTGGTGTAATTCAATTGGGCCTCATTCAAGGTCTTACTAGTACAGTACACCACATACGGGGCCTTCTTCTTTCTTTGTCCCAAAACAGCCCCTATTGCATAGTCACTCGCGTCACACATAATTTCAAATGGGAGGCTCCAATCCAGTGGACGCATGATAGGAGGTGACACAAGGGACTCCTTCAAGAAGGAGAATGCTACATCACACTCTTTCGTCCACTCAAATGGCGTGTCTTTAGCGAGTAGACTAGATAAGGGCCGGCCAATCATACTAAATTTTTTGATAAAACGCTGGTAGAAACCGGCATGCCCAAGAAATGTCCGAACATCCTTAATTGTTTTGGGGATGGGTAGTTTTTCGATGAGGCCCACCTTGGCCTTGTCTAGCTCAATCCCATCTTTGGAGATTTCATGGCCCAGAACGATGCCTTTGGTCACCATAAAGTGACACTTCTCCCAATTTAGAATAAGGTTCTTTTCCACACACCTCTCTAGGACGAGGCTAAGATTGTGGAGGCAATGGTCAAAAGAAGAACCATAGACCGAGAAGTCATCCATGAAGACCTCCACAATCTTATCCAATATATCACTACAGGTTACCAATACGCAACGTTGGAAGGTATCGGGTGCGTTACACAAGACGAATGGCATTCGCCGGTAAGCGAAAGTGCCAAAAGGACAAGTGAAAGAATTTTTTCTTGGTCCTCCAATGCAATTTTGATTTGGTTGTAGCCGGAATACCCATCTAAAAAGCAATAGAATGGGTGACCGGCTACTCTTTCAAGCACTTGATCCAGGAATGGGAGTGGAAAATGGTCTTTCCGGGTGCAAGCGTTAAGCTTACGGTAGTCAATGCACACCCTCCAACCGGTGATGGTTCGGGTGGGAATCAATTCATCTTTGTCATTCTTGACAACCGTAATTCCAAATTTCTTGGGTACAACTTGCACCGGACTTACCCATTGGCTATCGGCGATGGGATATATGATCCCAATGTACCATAGCTTTAAAACTTCCGCCCGCACAACTTCCTTCATATTAGGATTCAAGTGCCTTTGGGGTTGGCGGGACAGTTTAACATTCTCCTCCAAAAAAAATGCGATGGGTGCATACCGACGAGTCTATGCCTTTGATGTCGTCTATGGTCCACCCGACCGCGGCTTGGTATTTTCTCAATACAAGTATCAACGCGGCCTCTTGCTCTGTGTGGAGAGTAGATGAGATGACCACGGGGAATGTCTCACCCGTGCCAAGAAAAACATATTTCATAGAGGCCGGTAGTGGTTTCAACTCCAATGTTGGTGGTTGGACACTTGAAGGAATAGATGATTTCCCCGATGGGGATAGTTTTTCATATCCTAGTGTCCATCCCACCATGTCAACATGTATGCCCTCATTCAACCAATAAATGTATTCATTCTCCTCGGGCGTAGGCACATATGTCTCTACCCCGGCATTCACCAAATCCGATTCTAAGGAGTCCTCTGTCAACCCGCTCCAAGCATACCCCATGGTTTCGATGTTATTGATTTCATACACATCGTCATCATCTCTCGGTTGCTTTCCAATGCGAAAAACATTAAGGTCCACCGTTATATTCCCGAATGTTATTTGCATGACACCCGTTCGACAATTAATTTTCGAATTAGCTGTGGCCAAGAACGGGCATCCTAGAATAACGGGAATTTGAGCGGCCGGATTAGCAACTGGTTGGGTATCTAGGACCACGAAATCAACGAGGTAATTGCACTTGTCAACTTTGACAATTACATCCTCTACTATTCCCCTTGGTCTCTTTTTACTTCTGTCAGCAAATTGGAGAGTCATCCCAGTGCTCTTCAAATCTCCAAGCCCCAATGTAAGATAAATATGGTAGGGCAAAAGATGACACTCGCACCCAAGTCAAGTAGAGCACGCTCTAACTTGACATTTCCCACAGTTATAGATATGGTTGGACAACTGGGATCTTTATACTTGGGGGGAGTGTTTGCTTGGAGAATTGAGCTCACTTGCTCAGTTAAGAAAGCTTTCTTGTGCACATGATGTTGCTTTTTGATTGTGCACAAATCTTTCAAAAACTTTGCATATACCGTTACTTGTTGTATGGCATCCAACAAAGGTATATTAACCTTAACTTGCCGAAAAATTTTAAGAATTTCATTGTAATGATTGTTCTTGGCAAGAGGTAATAATCTTTGAGGATATGGAACGGGACAAGAATAAGTACCGGTATTAGATGACTCACCTTTTTGTTTCTCTTCTTTCTCCTCTTCCTTCTTTTTTTCTTTTTCTTTTTCAATTTTTTTGTTTTTTTCATTTTCAACATCCAAGACCACCTCCTCTTCCTCACTTAGCTCACATGGTCTCTTCCCTTTATCTTTGCTTGATTTTTTTTCATTTTTGCTCAAGATATCGGGTTTAGAGATGCCATTGTCAATGGTCTTCCCACTACGGAGAGTCGTAATGGATTTGATGTCTTCCACTTGATTGTTCTCTTCCCCTCCTTCAATGATATTTATCCCTTTCAGGTTTGGTTGAGTTTGAGAAGGAAAACGTCCTTTCTCATTTTGAGGAGGGTTTGAGGTGGAAGTTTGGTTTGCCATGAGCTCTTTGACCAATTGTGTCAAGAGTGTGAGTTGTTCCTCAATTTGGTCTCTTTTATGAGGAGGTTGGTATGGTTGTTGTTGGTATTGTGAAGGCCCACCTTGATTTTGATAGCCTTGGTTACCATATCCTCTTTGATTGTTGTTATTATGAATATAGTTGGATTGGTAACCTTGGCCTTGATTGGATTGATATTGGTGATGGCCTTGATTATTGAAGTTTGGACCGTGATTTGGCCCTTGATTTGAATAATTATTCCCCCTCCAATTAGAGTTAGAATTACTTCTATTATTGGAATGGTAATTGTCATTGGGAGAATAATTATTGAAATTGTTGCGCGGTGGAGGTGGAGGTTGCTGCGTTATAGAGTTTGCCTTAAGTTCCCAATACAACATCTCCTTGATAGTTGGCATGTCAGGACATTCATCGGTTGGATGTCCAACCATCTCACAGATGTTGCAAAATTTTTCATTAACGGCAGCAACTTGTACCTCATTCACCTTTCTCTTTTCCAAAGATTCCAACTTCTTGGTCAATTGGGCAATTTTTGCGTGCAAAGAGTCGGTCTCATCTAAATGAAATTGGGCTCCAGGAACGGAAATTGATGAACTAGTTCCTCTGGTTCTATCATATGGATCCGAAATCTCCCATGACTGGGCGTTTTTAGAAATTTGATCCAGAAAATCCATGGCTTCTTCCGGTTCTTTATATAAGAACTTCCCATTACACATGGTTTGAATGAATTGACACGTCCCGCAAGACACACCTTCATAAAAGAATGAAACCAATTGGGGTGTGGTGTAGCTGTCACGCCCCGGATTTTCAAACCATATTTTTTTTATTCATATTAAAAATGGGGAAACAAGCAAGGCTCTTCACAATTTTTAAATCAAACTAAATACCGAACACAACCCATTCTAAACTTTCATAAAATCCGAGTGTGAATGCAGAAAGTTAAGTCATAAGTTCAAACCACAGAATAGGTAGAAGAGAAGGAAAACAAGATTCAAGTTATTACAGACCATAAGTTAAAACAACCCACAACCCGAGTATTTTAAAATAAATAGTGCATGACTTTCAAGAAAAACATCTAAAATACCCCAAACTCTCAAGGAGCTTCAAGATCTTCCAACATTGGTTTCTTACCTGCAGAACCTTTAACAAAAGAGTGTGTCACGCTAATGTAGGGGAATATCTATCAACAAGCATGTCCTAGGCTAGTGTGAACGAGTGTGTGAATGTACAGAAATATGTAAGCAACATGCATGAGACAATGCAAGGTAATGATCCGACATCTACAATGTGACTTCACAATCCAACACACGAGTGAATATACTAACCAAGGATACTAGAACCAAGGATCCACACAAGTGCATATCTATCATGCTCATGTCTCACTTAAATGTCCCATTCATTATTTCACATTTTTCCCAATATTCTCAAGTGTCAAGAACAAGGGGATTCCATTACAAGTATATCCCGTAAGTATTTTATTCTCAGTTACACAAGCCACGGGATCCCTAAAAGTCAAGTACATCCCGTATAAAACCATAGTTCACAAGATGGCATGAATCCCGGAGTCCCTAAAGATCAAGTACACCCCGTATTCATCCATACTTGCCAAGGTGACATGAATCCCGGAATCCCTAAAGATCAAGTACATTCCGTATTTATTCACATATCATTTGTAACATTGATAGGATAAGAATGAGATAGTGGCTCGTCAACACACAAACCAACCTAAACCGTCTTCCCCAAAGGCCGTTGGGAGGGCTCACGTAGCCCCCTTTATGCACAAAGTCGTGGGTGGAGCGACCACCCCGGGAATCCCTAAAACTCAAGTACATTCCCGCGTAGAACATATAAATCCCATATCATTGTTAGAAGTCATCGGAACCCGGGAATCCCTAAACTTCAAGTACATTCCCGTTGATAATTTCACCAAGGTCATTCATTATATTCAAGGGTTCACACAATCATGATTAATTTGATTTCAATTACAATTTACGCAACATGATACAATGTGCGACAATTTTTTCCATAAAACATGACCCATAGTAAAAACCCATCTGTTAAGCCTAATTTAGGCCCAATTTCACATATCCAATATCAATTTAACCAATTGACCTCTAATTGACCAAAAGCCCCAATTTTATAAATTTGGGTTCATGCAAGATTTGGGGGTTTTCACACAACTTGTCCTAACATGCAATTTACTCAAGCGTAATGAACATAAGACCCTAGGAACTCCATTAGAACCATCAATTTCGTAATCCAACCTTAAACCCTAGGTTAATTTCACACAAACATGTATATACAACAATTTCTAAGAAATGACTAGATTTCAAAGAGAGGGGAAGAGAGAACATAACCTAGAACCGTATAAGTGATGGATATCACCCTACCTTGAAAGCTTGAACAAACCCTAACTTCAGATTTTGAAGAAATGGAGAAAATAGCGGGTGTCCCGGATAGATCGTGTCGCGAGGATCGTCGTTCCTCCTTTGTGTTTCTTGATTTGAGCTCGTTTGGGCCTTGGATTTCAAGCTCCAAGCTTGAGTATCAATGGAGGAAGAGAGATATGGAGAGAATAGGGTTTTAGAGATAGAGAAGAAGGCTGAAATGGTTCAGTTCGGGCTCCCAAAGATATATATAGCCCCCATGATGAAAAGACGAAAAAGCCCTTAATAAAGTCTGCCAGACAGCCTATGCACCGGTGCACAACAACCCTGCACCGGTGCAAACCCACTCTACACCGGTGCAAACCTTAGTTGCACTGATGCAAATGCTCTAAAAACTGAGCAGAAGGTTTACACAATGATCTGCACCGGTGCACGCCAACCTTGCACCGGTGCAACTATTCCACCAAAACGAGCATTAGCTTCAGAGCTTCCCTGCACCGGTGCAAACCCACTCTGCACTGGTGCAACTGCTCCAGAACTGAACAGAAGCACTAAAAATCTTCCTGCACCGGTGCACACCCATCCTGCACTGGTGCAACTGCACTAGAACTGAAAAAGAACAAAGGAAAAGGTTTCAAACCACTCCCAAAATGACCCTAACTCAAGTTAACCAATACATAAGGTTACAAAGGCCTCTCGGGACCACATCCTCAAGATGGATACAAGTTCGACAAGGAGTTTCATATTTGGAAAATCAATCTAAGATACGATTTTTTGATCCGGGAAATAATACGGGAATTCGAGTCGTTACAGTAGCCATGATGAGAAACTTGGTTAATCAATTCCTTGTATTGTTCCCAACTTTGACTAAAAGTTTCTCCCGGCTTCTCAGAAAATCCTTGTATTTGTTTTTTTAAAGCGATTGTTTTGTGAGCCGGGAAGAACTTTTTCAGAATTCTTGATTCGTTTGAGCCCAATAATAAATAGACTGAGAACGTAATGAATTCAGCCATGATTTTCATCGATCCTTCAATGAGAAAGGAAACAATTTCAAGAATGCCACATTCTCATCGGTGTACGGGTCAAGCATTGTCCGCACCACTTCCTCAAAATCTTTAATGTGCAAAAATGTTTTTTTCATGTTCCATCCCATGGAATTGAGGAAGGAGTGGCAACAAATTTGGTCTCACAACAAAGAGATTGATTTGAGGCGGTAGAACAATGCATAATTGTGCAACGACACGAACCGGATTCATATATTCATACATGTTGTACGGTCTATTTCCATCTACCTCATTGTTGTAATACCTTTGGCCTCTTTCATACCCTTGACCATTTCGTTGGTTATTAGGCCATTGGTTACCTCGGTTGTTCATGTTTGCATTGCCCTGATTTCCGTTATTGGGATGATTGTAATCACGTGGAGGAACTCTTGCTCCAAGATTAACAATACGATTCATAAGTTCACCGATATCATCCAAATTTAGATTATCATGCAAAGATCCTCCCCCATTCCTTTTCTCTTCGTACTGTTCGAAATTGTTCATTTGTTGTTCATCGTTAGGAAGGTGGGGAGAGTGAACATTATGACCATCATTGTTCTCTGGACTATTCCTCCCCGGTTCTATCCTTTGATCATTCATTCTATTTAGCCTTTGGTTTTCACCTCTAGCCCACATTAAGATAAGATCAAAGAATTGAACAATGGATTACAATGATTCCAATAATCAACAAAAAGTAACAAGAGGGAACTAGAAAAATACCTATGAATTTTTGTTCTTCTTGCGTGGTTCCTTGCTTCTCTTTGAAACTCTTTTTGGATTTTTTTTCTTTTAATAAAAAGAAATGAAAAAAAAATAATAAATAAATACTAAACATTCAAAAACAAAATCACCGTAGTCCCCGGCAACGGCGCCAAAATGCCAAACGCAAAATCCGTGTCGTTATTATCGGACTTGAGTCTAGTGCATTTAAATTTATAAAACAAGAACTAACTACTCTAACTAGTAGAGTGGTAAGCCCAAGGTCGAACACAGGGACTAGTCAGATTTGTTAGATGAATTTCTCGTATTTATTAGGAAAATAAAATGGATTTGTATTTTTTAGATCAAAAATCACTAAAATCGAATGATTAAGAAAAGAACTACAAATTAAGTGTTGAATTACTAAATTAACGGTGGAAACAATTAACTAAGGGAGGAACATGATCGTCGTTTCACACTTAAGGGATTTGAGAGATTCGATTTGGTTCACAAGACTTACCAAAGTGGAAACATTATGGTAAAGTCTCGGAAAATATTCTGAGAAAAATCTTTCGCTTTTATAACTCAAGGGATGTCTACAGTATAACATCGAGATATCTCTCGGAAAATCTTCTTTTAATCCGATCCTCATTTTGTAACTCAAAATATATCTACAGTGGAAACATCGAGATATATTCCGGAAGATATTCTTTGAAAACGTGATTTGGTGGAAAACTCTTACACGAAATATATTTACAGTAGCAACATCGAAGTATATTTCGGATGATTTTTCTAAGAATACCAATAAGAGATCCACAATTCTTTAGAGGAGAAATAGTGAATCACCAAATCGAACCCACTCCCATTACCCTAAGTGATCCACGAGATCATGTTCCAAGGAATCTAGCCACTCATGGTGGGGAAAATGCTAAAAACATTCATTGGAGACATCTATATTACAAATCAC